>QXCR01000178.1:0-54360 GCA_004380135.1 Stemphylium vesicarium
ACAGACAGGCAGGCAATACTAGACCCTCCAGCAGCTCACAATACCGCGTTATGCACCATAACAGCGTATTTCAGCTTAAACAAGCCGGCTTATGCTGAAACTGGCCTTGTAGAGGATCGAACAGTCGGCCTTCGGCCCTACTAGCTTTCTACCCCGCACGCCAGCAGTTCACTGATCATAATGTCAGGACGCAGCCCTGCACCACTACGCCATGCAACCAAAAGGTACGTATGATCAGTGAACTACTGATCATGGTGCAGGATAGTATATATCGTCATCTGGCCTGACCCGGCCTGACAGAAATAAGCAAAGTTTAGTATAGCTACTATCGTACTTTTCTAGAGCTACTATCTTAGGTAGTAGTTTTAAGTGTTTATTAGGCGTAGCTATAACTTAAGCCGTAAGCTAGTTTACTAGCTCTATTAGGGTAGTAGTCTACCGTGCCTATGCCCTAAGCTAGCGCTTAAGATCCCTAACTAACTCTATCTAGGCATTATTGTTATCCTTAGACTTAGAGTTCTTGAGCATTTCATCGTCGGCGGGCGGGTAGGTCTCGCTAGGACCTAGCACTACGGCTAGCGTAGCCGGTGCGTGTCTTCTATTAGCTACTACTAATATAATAGCTCTTCTTAATCTTTTTAAAGCGTTTAGTTAGTAAATACCTTCTATAGAGTCTATAGGTGGTTAAAGTATTATATAGAGTTTAGCGATACTTCTCTATTTCTAGTCCGTACTAAGGCAGGCGAGATATTATATAGCGATAGGCCTATAGAGTTATTTAGTAACTAAGTAAGATAGTAAGTATTAAAGTAAAGATAATTTAATTCTATATAAGTGTAAGGGGCTACGCCTAGGGCTAGTAGCAACGCTCAAGGAGCATTCACCTCGGGATAACAAGATTGTATTCGATAGCGAGCTAGGCTTCTAGGCTACGTGGCTATCTATGTGTGTGGGCGGAGAAACAATATTCCGATCGGCTGATCGGTAATCGGAGCGGGCAGGAGGAACACCAAAGTCGTAGACGAGGACAAGAGGGCAAGGGCTCTAGCCCATTACAATAAGTAATAGAATAACTAGTTAGTAATCTAAGTAAGAGATATAACTATAAGAGTTAACTATAATAAGAGAAATAATTAAATCTTTCTATTCTTATATCCTTATTACTAAGTCTAATACTATTACTACTATTATAATATTATTCTTATCTAGTCTAATATCTCTAATAGTTACTATTACTTAGATACTACTATTATATACTAGCGCCTAATAGTTAATCTTAGCGTAATATTAATTACGTAACCTACGCGCCCCGCGCTAATCATTATCCTTCGTTTCGTGTGACTATTGGCTGCCAACATCGCATCCTTCGACCGGGAGAGGCCTTTGCTTGTTATCTGTAACATCCGGCCCGCTAAGTGATCCAAGACGTTATAGGTTTACTCTTCGCTATCGTGGCTCGATAGCGAATCGTCTCTAGTTAATATAGACCATTACAAGCCTTACTGTGTGACATTGGGTGTATCTAGTATCGATCTATTCATAACGCAGGTGCATGCTTCCTGGTCTACCCAAAATTCCACCTAAAATCCAAAATTACAGGGTTTTAGGTCTGAAGATCGAATTAATAGAATTATTTGAGGATTTAATAAATTATTTCTATAGCTAGATGTGTTAGTATGCTAGAATTACTAAGCTTTTGTAAGCTTAGTTATAGAGATACTACAAAGTGGTCTATGTAAGATAGCTTTATCTTAATAACTTTCTATCTTATAGAGCTAGAGACTTAATATTCTAAAGTAGTCATATTTATCTAGATATAGCTCTAATATTAAACTTTTATAAGATTCTATTAAGTCGATCTCTAGATCTAGACCCCTATAATTTCGGATTCTAGGTGGGATTTTGGGTGGACCGCGAAGCATGCTAGACCGCGAAGCATGCACCTACGCTGTTCCTAACAACTTTAAACTAATATTTATCTAATAGGTAAATAAATACTAGCGTAGATAGACTAATAGATCCTTATTGGATATAATCACTGTACACCCGGTCTTGCCATCGGCTATCTACTCCTTGAGTGCTCCTAGAGCTAGCCCCTTACACTAGGTCATCTAAGGACGACCTTCACATCACGCCACAATACCCCTGCCCTTACTCACTCCGCGCAGCCACGAGGAACTCCAAAAGTATAGCGCACGCATAGTAAAGACAGGTGCGTCTGATTAGAGAAGGTATTAGTCGTCTTTGATTTATCAGCGACGATCGCGCATATAGGTAATCACGGAAAGAACTAAGTAATCATGCAACGAAGTCTATAAGACGCTTTGTCGAACCGCTGTACGCTCTTTGTACGAAACGACAACCTCTCAACTCACGACAAATACCGGTTCACAAACCTTCCGTGATCCGAGCGACACTAGATCTCGCGCGTTGATAATAAAAGAACAACCATACATCAAACGTCATGGCCCAAACCCCTCTCAAAGATGTCCTCCTGTCCAAGAATGCGAAATGGCGTTCAAAATGTAGTACTCCGCCTACCATGGCGCAGATGAGGTCGGCAGTCGCATCGCACGAGTTTCCACTCCAGATCAGTACGTCTCGTCTTCCGAAGTGCGATGCTGCGTTGGATGTACTTTCCAGCGATTGAAACAAGACTAACAATGTTCCCAGTCACATGCATGGATCCGCGGTGCGAACCGACTAAATTCTTCGGCGACCCCCCTATGCAATTCGCGACAGTCGCGAATGCGGGCGGCAGAGTTACTCCGGACGCTATTCGCAGCATCTTGATTCTCCGGAGCTTGAACATTACACACAATGGCGGAACGGTGGCTGTAATTCAGCACACGGGTAATTACATCCATCGCGCGCGAAGCTTGAGGTATTTTGCTAATGTATTCGTGAGACTGTGGTATGATACATCTAAGCGATGAAGGGGTCAAAAGCGACATTAAGAATAGAACGCCTACCCAAGCTACACAAGCTGACGCTATCAAGTTTCTGACCTTTCCGCACGAGGACGTTGAGGACGTAGTGTGTAGGGATGTGCAAGTACTGAAAGACGAGGAAATGCTGGATGGGTTGAATATTTTGGGCTTCGTGTTCGTCACCGAAACAGGTGAGCTAAAGCAGGTATGCTAAACCAAGACGTTTGTCTGCTACAAGAGAGGTAGTTATCTATAGCACTACGCTGTTTGGCGCCTCTTGCTCTTCGGGCTCATTGAAGATGTTGATACTCCATCTTGGCTTATTCGCCGTGTAGGGAACGTTGTACCTTCGCCTTCCTTGGTGTTCGTCGGAGAATTTGGTGATGGCTTTGATATCCGCGTCGTCGAGGTTGGTCTCCTTGAAGTTCTCTGCGATGCGCGATGGGGTCACCGACTTGGGGATCACAGAGTGACCGCCAACCTGAGACCACGCGAGAATGACCTGGGCCGGTGTTGCACCCTTCTTCTCGGCGATGGCCTTGACTTCGGGGCGGTGGATGAGCAGTGGAATGTCGAAGAAGTTGTTGCCGAACGCGGAGTAGGCGGTAAGGTGGATGTTCTTCTCCTTTGCGTATGCGACGAGCTCCTTGCTGGGAAGGATGGGGTGTCGCTCGATCTGGTTGACGGCAGGGACCAGGCCGGTCTTCTCGACCAGACCTTTGAGTGTCTGGTATGTCATGTTGGATACACCGACGGAGCGGACCTTGCTCTTGGGCAGCTTGTTCATGGCCTTCCAGGTCTCGCTGTTTGGGATGGAGTTGTCGATGTTGACCTCGTTGGGATCGGAGGTCATCGGGAATAGGTCCGAATGAGCGTTCTTGCCGGGGCCGAAGTTGACAGGCCAGTGAATGAGATACAGGTCGAGGTACTCAAGCTCCAGCTCGGCGAGAGTGTCGTCAAGGGCAGCTTCGACGACGGCGGGGTCATGTTGGGTGTTCCATAGCTTTCCGGTGATGAAGATGTCTTCACGCTTCAGGCCGGGGACGTCCTTGTAGGCGCGCTTGATGCCTTCTGCGACTTCTTTTTGGTTCTCGTAGCTGCGATTGGCGGAATAACTTGTCAACTAGCGTTCATGGCGAAAGACAATGAAGAGGGCCATAGCTCCTTCGAGCTTCCGACCCCACTGAGGGGCATCCCAGCCCGACCTCACGAATGCGCGCGGAGGAATATTTTTGCAAGCCGCGCATGCGACGGCGGAGAGGGCTGAATTTGGGTGTTGGTCGTGAGAAAGATGGAGTACGTACATCTTCGCGAGATCCTATGATGGTCATAAGTCAGCATTCTGCATTTATCGTACTTGCGCAGCGGCGCCCACGCGCGAACCACTGCAGGGTCTCCAAGCTCCAGGTACACTCACAAGGTGGCGGTAGCCGATCTTTAGTGCCTCGTAGACACCATTGCCAACCTCACCTGGGGCGGCTTGCCAGGTACCGTATCCAAGTTGACTGGCAGAGTGTTAGCACGCTGGTGGCCCAAGTAGTCACGAGGGCTTCATCGCATACGGGATCTTGTAACCGGAGTTGAGCGTGACGGTCTTGCCTGAAGACATGATGATTGATGTAGGGAGTTTGTAATGTTTGTATGAAATGCGTGGTATGAGGATTTCTCTGTGTGGATGCGACGTCCACTCTCTTATATGTCGCGCTCTTCACGCTCCCGGCCGGCATAATGGCCGAGAGGTACGATGTGTGTCTCGAAAACTTGTTGCAATGCGTGGGGTATTGGACACATGCAGCAGAGTCCAGCACCGTGTTGGTTGGAATGGCGGGATAATTGTCTACTTGCGACCCCACTGCCGCCTCATGGACGATATACCTTGTGCGCGGCGCCCAGGTGGGGTAGACAGCTCGGAGGAACAGGAACCGAAAGAAGGTGGAATCAATGTGCGTGAGAGAGTGCGAGTGTGACTGCACGTATGCGATGCGATGGATGGAAGGCTTTCTAGAGTATTCGGGCTACGGTCTCTTCATTGCAGCCATTCTATGCGTGCGCCATGCGCGAGGGCAGTAAGTGGTCGTCCCATCGCCCAAGGACGTCACTAACGGGCTTAGACCCGTCATAGGCTCCGTTCGTTGACTTTGTGGAACTTGAAACACACCGTACCCTCTATGCCCGCGGCCATTCAGACCACATTATACAATCCTACCATGATATATGGACAGGCTTATTACGCAACCGATCGGGGTCATTGGCAAGTATGTCTTTTGCACGGTTCGGGGACCGGAGGCGACGCAGAAGTTGAGAATGGGCTTCGCCGGACAATCGATTGAACGTCAGCGGGAGACATGCGCGCAAGAGAGGGCGGAGATGCGAGGTTCCGTGAGGCTTGCGATGAGATGGCAAAACTAAACAGGTTCTCCTAGTACGGCTTTGAGACTGTAGTGGACCTTTTACAGGATGCGGCGAGTACACAACGCCTGGCCTGATGGTGTTGGAGCAACTATGCCGAGACTATACGTGCAGCTTTCGTGTCGACAATGCCTATTGGCGACACTTCTATCTCAATACATGACAGTCGCATTATCGCATACTCAGTGGACGGTCGCGACATGTCCTGCTATATCAGTGAGGAGTTATCGCGATGATGGTCAGATTGTGGGCGTGGAAAGGGAGCTGCTGGTGCTAGAGGTGGGCGGCGAGATCCGGCAATAGGCACAACTTCGGCGATTCGCTCGGGGAGCAGGGCCGAGACAGAGAGCGCCGCTGTAGCAGCGTCGCAATGGCTTGTAGCGCTTCATTCGTGGTAGCTCTATCGAAACGGCGACCTATTGCATTGGTTACGGCTGCGAGAAAAAGAAATTGTGCCAGGCGACGTCAGCCACAGATTGGTGGTAGCTATGCCGAGGCTGCACAGGCCATGCCCGCCGCATTCACGGGGCTTCAACTCTGAAGTTGCAGCCGAAACCTCAACGGCATATCGACGAACTACATCACAGGCGTTCGTTATGGCTAGTCTCCGGGACATAGCGCCCCGTCCACAGGATCTGTCAACCACGGCAGCTGCTAAGACGGCTACGTCATCCACAGCTGACCCAGCCAGACCGTCGAGGGTTGCTATAGCATGCCATCCCTGTCGCACCCGGCGCACAAAGGTCTCGTCTCGTGCAACCACTTTCACAGGCTGTCCAGACTAACACTAGCCAGTGTAATGGTGCCAGACCAACGTGTCGTACTTGCACAGAAAGGAAATCGACATGTAGCTATGGTCCCCCAACGGGACCATTGCTTGCTCAAGTACAAAAGAGGAAGATTGAAGCATTGGAGAATGACAAAAGCTCGCTCTATGAGATGCTATGGTATCTGCAGACAACTTCTCCGTCCAAAGCCGCTGCCTTCCTCCAACACATGCGAGCTGCCCAAGGAGAAGATCTTGGGGCTATCTTCAAGAATTTCGAACAGGGCAATCCCAGTTCCACGCCGTCTGCAGTTGATTGTCACACCCTCCTGGATGATTCCCCTTCGATGGGACTAGAGTCACCATCTTCTCCCATGCTTACCGTGCCAGAGGTGATGGACCATCCTCGTCTATCCACCGTTAGCAAGGGCCAGGATGGAACGACGGGTATCGCCTTGCTTTCCTCTGCCCAAGCTAATGCAACTGTCGGAGGCCTCCAAGGCCCATTGAACATGTTCTTCGACTGTGTTGGCGCACTATTTTACATAATCACCAGAAACGAAGCAGCATCGAGCATCACTACCATCAAAGCCTCTGGCAATCACCACACTCCTCTAGGTGCCTTTTTCAGCAATGGCAGCAGTCTCGAGTTACGAACTCTCAGCGCAGAGCTGTCCGGCATGGCAGCTATTGGCGCGGTCCATTCACAGCTGGCCGACCCTAGCACTGCACCACCAGCAGAACTTGCCGATTATTTTTACGCAGTCGCCAAGCACGGCCTGGATGCTGCCATTTTGTACAATCCTCTCCGCGCAATGAAGGTGTGCGCACTACTCGGAATGTACAACATAGTCGTAAAGGCAACAATTGCGCTCGCTTATATTGGTAAAGCACCTGCTTTGGGGGGGTTCCAACTTGCAGATGATGCTAATGCCATGTAGAACTCGGGTTGAGTCTCTCGCGCAATCATAAGCTCGATCTCAAGGAATGTCCGGCCGACTGGTCGGCGGCTACTTATGATGACACTCGGAGGACGCATAGGACTCTTGTACACTTACAATGGTGAGTTTCTTATATTGTGTCAATGCAGAACAAGATATGTTAACTTGCTTCGAAGCTGGCTGAGCGCATCTCTCGACCACAATTCTGCCTCGCTCGGCTCGGCTCTCTTGTCGCCTTTCGAAGATCTTGACGCGCCCCCCGAGGACATGATCCGGCGAGAATGTGTCAAGGTCTCCATCATCAAAGCAGCCTTGCTACATCGCTTACCGACCAAAGCGCCCGTTTCCGAAGCGACAACGTTGGAGTTTCGGGCTCAACTATCCAAATTTCATGCCCATCTTCCAGACTGGATGACAACCGCGAAACTTCTTCGTGGCGACGAGGGCGAGCTAATGGCCACTTTCCGACCAGTGATTTTCTATGTACATCTCTTCTATCTTTCCGCCATGATGCTGCTTTCCAGGAGGCTCATTATCGCATACATCCCTGTTGACACTGTTGGCCGTGTGGACCTTCCCCCGGAAGCTCAAAGAGCCATTGAGGAAGGCTATCAGGCGGCCGAGATGAACGCATCAGTCATGAACCTCATGCTTCACGAGGGCAAGGTGGTACAGGTCTGTTGGCTTTGCATGTGAGCTTGCTCTTTGTCAACCTCCCGATGGTCTGCTGACAGGAACTTAGATACACGGCCTATACGGCTGGCGTCATGATAGCGCACAAGGCTGCCCAGAAAGCACTGCGCGGCGGCTTATACCTCGAAGATTTGGAGACACTAAACAAATGCATCGGCATACTTCACTTCTGTGCTCAAAAGGACGCACTAGCAGGAAAGTTCCAAATTCTTTTGACCGGTCATATGTCAGCCCTTCGAGAAAGCAACTACCCACCGAATGGCTTACGTGGGAGCTCTGCACCGGCTAGCCCATCGATGAATGACTACCTCTTCACATTCAACCCTGGACCATCAAAACTTCAGGCCACTGCCCAGGAACTTCTCAAGATCATACATCGTCCTTTTAGTAGCCTGAAGAATGTTGTCACTCAAAAAACGCTCTCGAACCGCGCCGAAACCACAATGGGCACGCACCTAGAATGGGAATATGAGTTGAAAGGCAGCGACTGCGCGGAAGATTTGCTGATGGGCCAGAGGGCTTCTTCGTCAAGAACTGGATTGGATGGCTCGGACGCCCAATTGCACACAGATTACGCCTCTGGCTCTTCCGCGAAACGGCAATGCCTACAGCCGGGGGCGGAAGCGTGGAGCAAATGGACACCCCCAACTTGGCAGCGGTCGTTCAGTCTCCCTGAATAGATGAGCTAGGATCTTTCTTCTAGAATGCATTCCGCGATGCCAACTTCATTACGCCGCGATCAATACGTAATTTAAATTGAATGGGCGAATTTTGCGAATACGAGAACGGCGCATCTTGGAGAGAGGGATTTGCTGGCAGCCCAAGGTGGATCTTCCATGTCAATGACAAAGTCCTTGTACCAGGCGGCTGTCGTTCATCACGCTAGGAAAATACCTCCCTATCGCTCTTTATATGGTGCTGAAGATTGGCTATGCGACTTTATGGCTATTGTAAATAGCTACCAAAAAAAAGAATCCATTTGGTACATGTGGCTAATCATTTACAATTCGACATTTTCCTATAGAACATATCAAATAAGCATTCCATCTTAGCATTCGCAGAGCCTCTGCGCGACATATGTTCTTGAAGTTTGGTGCTCACGCCTCACCCGACCTGCAGCTACACGTCATAACCCCGCATTATTTACTCTTACTATAAACTCTCTTTCTCAACCACCGGTTATAGTTCTAATCGATGCCAAAATAGCACTCTCCGGAGCTTTGCACGTGGATTCTCATTATGACACACCCTGCACCGGCCCACCTCGCGACCAAAGACCTATTCCGACTCGATGGGCGAACCATAATAGGTCCGACAAGAAAGTTCACTTCACATGGATGCGGCTGACGGGGCTATTGTAGTGTCTGGGGGCGCGGGTGCGGTAGGCACAGTAGTTGGTGTTGCGATTCTAGAAAGCGGTGCAGATGTCGTCTTCGTGGATATACTACCAGAGCCGAATGCGGAAACATGGGGTAAATTGAGCCACCAACCAAACAGCTCCAGCAAATCAGCCTCGCGTCCAGCAGCACCTTGAGTGTTCTAAACCACTAAAACACATGTCCTGATCAAACCACAGCAAACATCCTCAACACCGCCCGCACAACCAACACACACGCAACCTACCACAGCGCGGACATAACATCCGAGTCCAGCATATCTAGCACCCTCACCCACATCCGCGACACCCTCCGCCACCCCGTCCGTGGCCTCGTCTCCTGCGCCGCCATCTCCGGCGAAAGCGACGCAACCAGCTACCCTGCCCCGATATTCCGCCGTATCCTGGATATCAACACTACGGGAACCTTTCTCATCACGCGCGCCATCGCGGCTGAAATCCGCGCCGCGCAAAATACAGGCAGCATCGTGCTCATCGCCTCCATCTCAGGCCACGTATCGAACCGCGGCATCAACACCGCGGCGTACAATGCGTCAAAGGCGGCGGTGCACCAGCTTTGTCGCTCGCTGGCGGCTGAGTGGGGACATGCGCAGAATACGTTTCCGGGGAGTACAGTTACCGAGACGAATCCGGACCCAGGGTTGGACGCGGGGGAGAGGCCCGTGTACCCCCCTATTCGCGTGAATACGATTAGTCCCGGGCATATTGATACGCCGTTGAGTGCCGAGGCGAGGAAGAGGGGACTCACGGAGGAGTGGGACAGGCAGAATATGTTGGGCAGGATTTGTGTGCCGGAGGAGATTAGGGCGCCGGTGTTGTTTTTGTTGGCCGAGGGGAGTAGTTATGTTACTGGTATGGTGAGTTGCATCGTTTCACAAGTCTCGGGATGAGGGGTTTTCTGGGCTTGTAGAGGCTAATGTGTACATTTTGTTGTAGGATTTGAGGGTTGATGGTGGACACTGCGCGTGGTGAAGGGAGAGAAGAATTGTTGTTCTTAAATGCGGTGGTATTTTTTTGTTTCTATGTTATTGGAAATCATCTGTGAATACCTTTAGCGGACAATCGACCACTTGAGTGAGGAATAAGGAAACTGTCAAGAAACAACTCGAAATCTGCTAGCACCAACGCCTTCGCTCTGACCCGCCATGTTGGAATGCTCACAGGACACACTCCAACTAAAAACGCTACATTCCTCAAACACACTCATCATCATCATCTACTCGTTGATCCTGTGTTGCCAGACCTCCTGCTCAGCGCGCGCAGAGTAAGTGCTTGCGCCAAGAATAGCCTGCATCTGCTCAACACCAGTGAAGAGGATCTGCCTCGCGACGAACCAGCGGATACCCTCAGTGCAAGGCGGACTAGTCAAGCTACCCTGGTAGGTCCAGAACTCGTTGAAGAAAAGCACAGAGTCGAGAAGCGGCATGAGATCCATTTCAGTGGGTGTCTCGACGTCCATCTGGTCGAAGCCAATCATGGCTGGGAGCTGATTGAAAAAGGTCGAGTTGGAGTTACCCGGGTCGAGGCGGATGGCCATGACGGCTGCTTCGTGGCCCGTGGCGTCGACGTGGACGAGATGTAGTTCGGCCTTTGAGCGGTCGCCGCCGACGGAGTGGTCGGCGGGTGCGTGAATGTGCCACCCGGTTAGGTAGTTGGTTACGTTGTCGTAGGTGAAGCTGGGCAGGGACGTCCAGTCAAAGTCCTCATCGGGGATGTTCTCGTCGCGCGCAAGTGTGAAGGCGGGTCCGTAGCCCCAGTTGTAGAAGTTACCGGGGATGGAGCCGTTGTAGTTGAAGGTTGGGATGTGGTTTAGGGCAAGACCGTTGTTGAGGGAGAGGGCAATGGGCGATTGCTGGGTTCCGGTTTGGCATAGGGCGTACTCGGGGCTGATCTTGCCCCAGTTGAAGGAGGCCTCGTAGGCCCAGTCGTTCTGCGTCGTGTTGGCTGCGGGTGCTGGCTGCAGCGGGACCGTCTGTCTACGGTCGAGGTGGGATCGTTTGGCGTTTTGGTGTTGCGGGCAGGCTAGCGCTGCAGGTGCTAACGCAGCAGCAATGAGGAGGGATTGAAGCATCATCGTGAAAAGTTTTGTGTGGGGAGGTAGTAAGAGGAGGATTTGGCGGGTAAGTGAAAGAGTGTTATGATGAACGTTGCCGGTAGCGCGAGGACGAGCTTATATGTAGAGATTGAGGAAATGAGACATTACCTTTGCCACTACCGGCCTTTTAGTTGTTCAACACCAGAGCTACACCGTCACATAGACCCCGCCAAGGTCACTGCTTTACAGAACACTTGCTCATTTTACCATCAACGCCTCATTGCCAAGCGGTCCATGTCGCCGAAGACCATTGCGCAGCCTCTTTGGCCCAACCGCAAATGCAATGGCTAAGAGACGTGTGCTTGGTTTCCTTGGGAGACGGGACGTGCTTGTGAGTGGTAAACCAGCAATTTTGGCATGTTCCAAGCCAAAAGCATGGAAAGAGGGTAGAATTTGGGGAGTAGACCCTGCATTTTGGCCAGAATGCGCCTTGTTCGCCCAGAGCGGTAGTGCGTGGGCGAGATGCTCTCCGCCTTGTTTAGGGGATCTGTCGATCTTGGCGCCAAAGTGGAGCGAGCTTACTGTAAGACTTTGATTACTGCGCTTACTTGGCGATAACAAAGCACCTCGGGCCTAGTTGCGAACCGCGTCCCGGGCCCTCAAAGCTGGGGAGAGGGGCGGTGTCTCTTGGAGATTAGTGTCGTGTGCGGAAGGGAGGATAAATCAGGACGAAGGTTTAAGTCGGACCGTTGCGCGTTTCCAAAAACGGCAGACGCGTGGCATCCATGCGACTGTTTGGGAAGCTACAACGGGCTTTCTGATGACCGCAAAGCTGGGACGATACTGCGCGAACTGTTCCTGCAGCTCCAGACTGGCCAACGGCCAAAGACCCGGAACCTCTGCTCCACTGTTGCGACGTCACGAGATACAATACTGGTTGCTGGAATTGGGACCGTCCGCCACTACTCTGAGAGCCCAACAACCAACCTAACACGATCTGCCAAGAGATGATTCCATGTCAGACGCATTGCGCAGCCCTAGAAATTATCCGCTTCCGTGCCGACGATGAAAGACGAAACATGACAGCTGACCGCATGTCATCACCTTTCAGATATAGCAGGTGAAGCCTTGGTATGCATCGTGTTATAGAGGCCAAGGCACCGAGCCCGTCTCGTGCGAATGCGAGTACGGAGCTCACTACATTTAGGGCAAACTAGGTCATCCACGGTGGCGTATGCACAAGAGGTGACGACGCGGGGGCTTTTCCCGCAAGCAGAGCTGACAGTGGTGGGAAGACTTGACTTTCTTCATCCAAGTCTCCGCGACAGTGTTGCCTAATGCGGTTGTGCCATGTCAAGATAGGAATACTATGCAGTCGGCAGCTCCATTACAACGGCACATAACATTCCAACTGCCGTCCGCCAAGTACATCGGTCTCCAAAGCTTTGGTTGTCTCAAGAATATTCCCAAGGACATGTGTCGCACACCCAACCTAGCACATGATCCCACACGCAGTCAGAATAGCCATACCAGGACCTCTTCCTCGACTATTTCCCGAGTGGCAATCGACCCTTGGTGGTATCTGAACGGGCATTGCGCTCCCGTTTAGTCTGAATTCGCCATGCTCCAGCCATGGTAGGAAAGAAGATATGAATGCACTGCAGTCACAGCTTCACGTCAAAATGCTAAGAGCGACAGGATGATATGGAACTTGAGGAACTGGTCTCATTGCGATACTCTCGGATTCCCTCTTCGAAACGTCTTTGCGATATCCAGACGCCCAAGGTCCTGGATCTTGTCATCAATACCCGGGCCAGACTACCTCATCGCATTCGGGATGCTTGAAGGCGCCATTGGTCATTTCGTACTCGTACTCCAGGTCGGGCTGGAACTCCCAGTATAAGCTCTCGGCATCGCTTGCCATCTTAAAGGTGTAGGCTGCCGCATCGTCGTCGACGTAGACTTTGGGAACGCCATTCGCGGCGGCGGCTTCGATCTTGAGCTGGACGTCGCAGGAGCGCTCCATGAGGGTGTAGAGAAAGGCAGCTTCGTCGACGGTACCGCCTACTGTCTATATGGTGTTAGCCGAGTCAAGGCAAGAATAGGAGGACTAGACGCACCAAGAGGCCGTGGTTTCGCAGTACCATGCCCTTGCCCTTTGGTCCCAAGGCAGCCGCCAGCTTCTTGCCCTCCTCTTCGCTGAAGACAACGCCCCCAAAGTCTTCATACACGGCTTGCGCATCGCCATAGAAGTAACAGACGTCTTGGTTAAGCATCTCCAGGGGCTTAGCAAAGGCACTCCAAGCTTTGCCTGCTTTGCCATGACAGTGGCACGCCGCGTTGACATCGGGCCGTGCCTTGTGGAGCGCCGAGTGGATGAGGAAGCCAGCGGCGTTTGCGGGCCTGCTTTGATTGCCCCCCACAACATTCCCGTCATAATCGACGAGCACCATGTCCGAGGCCTTGAGCAGGCCGAAGTGCTTGCCGAGCGGGTTCGTCCAGAACGTGTGGGGATTCTCGGGATCACGAACCGAGATGTGACCGCTCATGCCTTCGGTCAAGCCGTTCCTAGCAAAGACGCGGAATGCGCCTATGAGGTGTTATTGCTGCATCTCGATAACCAGCGGCAATACTAACCCGCCATGTGGGAGAGAATCCATGCGCGATGCTTGTCGTAGGAGGAGAAGAGAGGGATGCCGGGAAGACAGACGCCCTGTGAGATGGCTTGGAGTGGCGTCAGCTCTTTCGTCGCGTCGTCCTTGGATCTCGGCACAAGCTGCTTCGTCGGTGGCATCGGCGTCGGCTCGGGCGTGATAGCGGAGGGGGCCATGGTGGGAATGATTTGTTGATCTAACTGCGGATGAGCGCAAGCAGTGAGATACAATTGATCGACGCGTATTTAGAACTGCGACAACGCGCGACAGATATAAAGACCATGATGGTTATCAGCGAATACTTATCGCTGCGTAGGGCGCGCAAAGTGGAGCAAAGGTGGCATGGCGACCGGGCCGGTCGACCTCGAGATGGGCGCGGGGTATCGCTCTAACCGCTCGCCTATCACCAATTCTCCGATGCCACCACGCCGCCACCCCCTGACTCTTGAGCGCCTCCACCGCAGCATGGCGCTCTGCATGTCACGTGAACAGCACGAACAACTAGAATCCATCAACCAAGTACATCTCGGCGGTAGGCTCTGTGGACCATTTAAATAGTTCCGCCGCATCATAGCCCCCCTACGGTTTCAGGGTCCTATCCGTGCAGCCTCTTCAGTATTTAGATTATGCTCTCAAAATAGGATATTAACCGGAAAGACCCAATGTAAAATTATCACTTGCCCAAATGGTCCTTGATGTGGTGGAAGCGTATGGGGCATGCGAAAGACAGGGAAGAGTAAAAGAGGCGAGGCCGATAGCAATCCAGACACCAACGACTAGAACAAAAAGACTCTATTCAATCCACTGGTATCGAGCATACCTTTCCTATCAGGGGTCACTCCACTAGACTAGCTATCCAGCGTCGGTAATGGACTCTAATCTATTCGACGCTCAATTTAGTTTAGTACCAGAGCTATGTTAACTCAACTACAAGCGCGATTTTCTTCTATCTTTATTACAACCGTGTAAGCATCATCGTCGTCGTGGTGCCGAAGTACTAGACACCCACTATCGACGAAGCCGGGTACGAAGACCTACTGGGTCCTGGTTCCATACCTTGACATCTACGTGATCAGTGCACTTACCTAGGGTAGCAAAGTTGCACATTGAGCCGCGGCTCAGGCATTGTCAACGAAGCGTAGAAAACGGCGCTCTTCTATCGGGCCGAAGGGGACGCTCACATCTCGTATCGAGGTGGATGTAGTGCACGGCTACCGGTACAAAGCTTCTCTTATAGTACTTGTAAAGACCGGCAGTCTCATCTAGAATTCACTCCCGATTCTAAAACTTTCCATCCACAAACATGCGTCCTTCCGTCCTTGTCTTCGCCGCTGCGCTCACGCCTGCACTTGCGGTCCCAGCGCCAACCCAGCAAAAATGCACCAACCCCCAAAAGCGGCCTGAGTGGCGCGAACTTTCGGCAGCCGGTCAACAGAGCTACATCGACGCCGTACTGTGTCTGAAGACGAAGCCTTCGCGCCTGGGCCTTGATACGACGCTGTATGACGACTTTCCCTATGTTCATTTCAACCTGAGCCTGGACAGTATGTGAGCCACATCTTAAGCGAGGAACGCAGTCACTAACACCACTATCTTCTAGTCCACCATGTTGCTGCCTTTCTTCCCTGGCACAGGCTCTTCACGGCAGCCTACCACAGTGCACTTCGTGAGTGCGGCTACGAGGGAGAACAGCCGTAAGTACATGACTTGACCACATTTTGCCGACAGACTTTCCTGACGCGTCGCCATCAGATACTGGGATTGGACCAAGGATGTACAAAAACTAGCGATATCTCCCGTGATGGCCTCGACGCTTGGGTTCGGAGGCGACGGTAGCTCCCTCCGAACTGAGGTTACGCCAGACGGTGCGACAATTCGATGCGTAAATGATGGCCCCTTCAAAGACCTACGCCCGGCTCGCGTCGCCATCTCACCCACCGATATGAGGAACGATGAGCATTGTTTGTTCCGGGAGCTTGTCGACGGGGATAACCCAGATGCCGTCCTCATGGGCCAGAATTACAACAGTGCCGCTGTCGAGACAGTGCAGCGTGAGAAGAAATTCGACACTTTCCACACAATGCTAGAAGGTGGCCCGCACGGCATGATCCACGCCTCGCTCGGTGGAGAAATGAACCCAACTACCTCGCCTAATGGTAAGTAAAAGCTTTTCTACATGACGAAGCAAGAGTCTTTTAGCTAATAAACACAGAACCTCTCTTCTTCCTGCATCACCCTATGATCGACCGCATCTGGTGGTTGTGGCAGCAGGAGGATTATGAGAACCGAGCTTTAGACTTTAGCGGCAGTGTTCACAACAAGGATGGCTCTTATACCCAGGATGTGGCCTCACTAAATGACGTTCTCCAGCTGATGGGTATCCAAGACGATCTTACTGTTGGAGACGTTATGAACACCACCAACTCCCATCTTTGTTACACGTACTAAGCGGCTTAAGTACTATAATAATTCAAAGGGTAAGTGAGAAGCTATGATAAGAGTTATAGAGGTTATAGAGGCCGTCTTTACGCACGTCACGTGAACAGCACGAACAGCATAACGATAAGATAACAGTATCCATCATTCTCATATCGTACAACCATCACCTTCCACCCAACTACATCTTCCCACCCGGAAAGCTCGATAACAAGCCAAGATCATACTTGGCCATCTGCGGGCAAGCCAGCGACTGCAGAATGGGATCAAGAGCAGACGTAATCTTGCGAACCGCAAGCACCACGTTCCCGAGCAGTCCATCTAGGATATCCGGGGTAGCAAACTGGACAAACTGAAACGCAAAGCACATGGCGTTATTGCCCTCAAGCAGCGTCTTAGCATTGAACACACCGCCGGTGAGATCAGCAATATTGACGCCGGTGAAGGTGTTGGGCTTGCCCGTGTTGCCGCCGACAACAGCCATGTACGGCAGAGCTTGGAGTGCGCCTACAGCGTCGAGAGCGAAAGCTGGGATGCCATATTCGTTGCCAATGGCACGGCGGTACCACTACAAGCACTTGTCAGCAAAATGCGCGACGCAAAGCATGGTGTGCTTCTGGTAGCTGCGATGCCGAGTGAAGAAGGGGCAAAGCATGGCGGCTCGTAAAGCAAAAAGGTTCACATACGTTTTCAGGGATACGCTCGCGTCCAGGAGCCCACTTGAAGCTTCCCCTCTCGCCCGTGACGCCCTCGAACGTCTTGAGCGTTTCTTCGTCAAGATAGCCGTCGGGGAACTCAGCACTGCAGTTGGCGAAGAAGTGGTAGGTGAACAGGTACGTGGCCGTGTTGAGCGCAAAGTGCGTGAATGGGCCAGCAAAATAGCGACCATTTGTCGCGATTGAGTTGTTAAAACGCGCGCCGCGGAAGGGATGCATGACTGTGAGGTCATACCCGTTGGGACCGAGGGGCATAGCAATGAGTTCCTCGAACTGGGGTACGTTAAGCGATACGGGATTTCCGCTGGTGGATAGTCAGTCATCATCGTCACATGGTTATTGGGAACGGAGAGAAAGAGAGTAAGAGAGTCAGTGGTAACCTACGTCTTGTACAGATCCGCTCGTGTTGGAGAGCCATCAGCTTCAAACCGGTTGTGCGAATTACTCAGTCCCTGCGCCTCTCCCAATAGACCGAGCGACGATGTCAATCCGCCTAGTAGACCGCCGCTCTTTGGCTTGCCTCCGATAGACGCCGTGGTGATGTCGCCCGACACGACAGCAGCGTAGACGGACAGGAAAGCGGAAAGGTCGACGCCCATTCCGAACACTAAGATCGTGTTAGGATTTTCTAGACATACGATGAGGCTGGTAATCTTGCATACCTTCTGTAGACGCTTGCGTCATCTCCACCACTGACGACACACCCGTCCTGGAGATGTACCCATGATTCGCCAGCGTGTTCAATCCAGGGCATGGCCCACGGATATCATTGGGTCCGGGAGCAATCTAATCCATCGCAATCTGTTAGCCAACTCCCCTCTTCTCACTCATGTGCCCCACCAACAGCAAGAAACCAGAAAATGAACAAGAGATGAGGAAAAACATACATATCTATGCGCCCCTGTGGTGCTGACCCGCTGTTTCTCAGCATCAAATCCAGGCTTCAGTAACCCAAGCCCCGCCTGCCTCTTCGTCTTCTGCGTATGCGCCTCGCGCGAGATACGCTCCGCCAACGATGAAATCTGCGCAAGCTGTTCTGGGCTCATGTCGCCGTTGAGTAGGCTCGTGGGGAACGCGAATGTCGCTGTGCACAACAGCGTTGCACTGTATAGCAAGGACAGCTTCATGGTGGCGACAATAGCGAAACAAAAAGGATGGTTGATGGTAATGAATAAAGAGAAGATAGGGACAAGGGAGGGAGGGATGTTGGCTCAAGTGTACTTGTACAAGCGAGCGCGATGTCGTGCGTGCGATACCCAGGGTTGGCGTTAATATATACACTTACACGCCCCCCCCCCCTTACGCCATCGTGCCCTACATCGCTTTACCTTATCCTCTTATCCTACTTTACCTTTGCCTCCCACACCACATCATTTCGCGACGCCTGGTATCTAGTCACGCAACTTGACTTGGGGACGCAAACTTTGTTCAAGTGTGAAAATCGGTAGAATAAGACTCATGCTCTCCCCGTCACATTGCGTGGGCCCTGAATCGCGAGCGATGCAGATGCGGAACGGAACTTGCATGGTTACGAAGAGACTAGCGGGAGATAAATAGGCGATTAATTGACTAGTGTGGGCTTAGCATCCACATGCAGCGCAAGAAACAATGCGTCCAGGCTGGAAGTTTTCTTTTTTGGCCCTGACGTTCTCCCACATTGCACATTTCACACTAGGCTCACCTCACCAAAGGCTATCAGTTCTAAACTCCAAACTTCGATATCCAGTCAATATCAACCTTCGCCCCTCTCTCTCTTTCCTTCTAATCCAGCTCCTAATCTCCTTCGCCCACCCCCACCCCCCTTGTCCCATCGATCCCGCATACCGGCATCCTACATCAACAAACCAGCACCGTGCGCCACACCACACAATAAACTTTCCGCCCCAGCGCCCCCCAAAGCCACCAAAGCCATGGCGTCCCCACACACACGTGGGCGCCACACCGGCACATTCTCCTGTTGGCGACAGGGTTAGATCCGGGGATGAAGAATGCTAGCGTTGACGACTTGTTCCTGGATCGTCGCAGTAGTAGATGTGGTGGTGGTGGCCGATCTCATGCCGGGGAACAGACGGGTAAATTTAGTTTGCCCAAGATCAAGGGCTCGTCGCGCATAATTCCGCAAATGGCAAAGTAACTTTTCTTTGCTTCTGGTTTTCCTGGTTGGCTGGTACATGGGAAATCGTGATGGGGAATGGTGGTGACGGGTGTTGCCGCGATGCGGATATGTTGATCCGGTCACAAGGTTGGTGAGAAAGATGCGTGTGGTTGTAAAGTTTGCGAATATTTTCCGCCGTGTCGTCATTACTCGTGCGTAATTAATGTTTGCTGTGCTAATGTACATGCATCGCTACCTGGTGTTGGTGGTGCTGCTGTTGTTGTTGTTGCTACTACTATTTCCCGCCTAGAGTGATATCATAATGGCCATGATGGTGTAGGAGCCCTGGCTTGTTCCGCCGACACCAGCGACTCTGGCGTTGTCGCTGAGGCCCGGCCGGCCTGCTCCTCGACCACAATATCCTTCATCTCAATGCAGTGCTTTGGCGCTCTGCTGCTGCTGCCTCCACCAACTCTGCCGTTTATCTCCACCAGCGACTCCTCGCTGAAGTTGTCCAATGTGCTCATCAATCGTGACCGGCCCAGACTGACAGGTGGAAGCATAACGTCGGCCCTGGAGCAATGGGAGCATTTTGAACAGGTCGACCTCTTGGAATACTGAGAGGAGCCGTGGGAGCCTTTGGAGTGACCACTAGGGTAGGAAGAGCCTCCGGTCCTCGAGCTCTTGCCGTGAGCAACGTTGTAACGAAAGTTTTCCATGGCAGTATTAGACGCTCGTCGGACGAACACGCGCAGCACAGGGATCGATGTTGCAACCATGGTCATGGCTGCTTCGGCTACCGACCAAATGACGGAGTTGTATGCATCGTCTATTTGAGTTAGTCTAGACCGACAGAAAAGATGGTATGCCCTCACAAGATAGATCTTGATGTGCAAGCAATTCTATGTATCGGGCTCGGAGTATGGCAGTGGCACCTGCTCTTCAACACAGTTAGCATAGTCCTGGAAACTAATTATGATTGACGTACAACAAGCCCAGGCTCATGGCGATACTGGCACCGATCTTTTCCGATTTACGCATTTGCAGACCCAACAAAATCTTCCACGGGATGATGGCAAGCGAGAAATCCATGAGGGCAGACCACACTGCACTATAAGTTAGCAAAATAATGTGGAGGGTAGAGTTTGGTTACTCACCAGCTTGAAACCGTCCGTAAATGACCGAAGGCTCTTTGTTGATGCATGTACCGGGTAGAATGTCCACGAATGTTTTGGCCAAAGGTTTACACAGGATCCAAGGGAGCACGGCAGCGGGTATCGCGAATATCGCCATCGTGACTATGGCGAACCATACGTACATCTTGAGATACCCATC
Source organism: Stemphylium vesicarium (assembly GCA_004380135.1). Classification (NCBI taxonomy): domain Eukaryota; kingdom Fungi; phylum Ascomycota; class Dothideomycetes; order Pleosporales; family Pleosporaceae; genus Stemphylium; species Stemphylium vesicarium. The sequence continues at coordinate 20,407 of QXCR01000178.1, forward strand.
CGTCAAGCGAAGCAAAGTGACTCCGAATGAAATCTTGCTGATGGTGATGGCAGCGAGTGATACCGTGAGTGCAGTTGCGCCGTAATACGTGATGCGGTCGAAATGGCTAAAATCGACTACCCCATGTTAGATCAGGCAAGAGATTCCAGTTGATTGCAGTGTCTTACTGTCGAGCGCGTGTTTTCCAAATCCTAGATCGATACCAAGTTGGTTCAGAATCGCCTGGCAGAGAAGGAAACACTGAGTCAAGTAAGCTCCCGGCCAGAATTCCAAAGTCTTTCACTTACCCATGCAATCGAAAGAAGTAGATCATCGATCCATAGTTTCCCCTGAGCTTTCTGGATCATGAACCGAACACACAGGAAGAGTGCAGCAACTCCGCACTGCATCCAGACCATGATGCTCATGAGCGGGCCATGAGTTTCACTCGGGTCACTCTTGAAATTTTCCAGCTGCGATGCCATACTGGAGAGATCGAATACGATTGAGGCGTTAAGATGGTATCGTAGGCGCGGAGGATATTCCCGATCCGGACGTCTACGTCCAACGTGCGACGAGGATTAGATGTATATGTAGCAATTGCTTAGGGATACTCGCATAAGGTACAAGGTAATTGTACAGCTAGTGCCTAACGTCTGCGAGGCTTTAATGTCCGGCGGAGTTTCTCGCCGAGTTTAGTCTTTGATGCGGATGTTTACTGGCGAGGGCAGATCCAAACATATCGCATTCTAGCTGCCGATATGCAGATGCCCACATCAATCTCCCTCGGATTTAAGTTCACTAAGGGAGGATCCTCGTCTTGACATACAGCGTGACTTAATCGCATTGGAATTGAAGCTCGATTCGAAGATCCACATCGTTGATCCGGGTTTGGGTTCCGGGGCCATGTTCGAAACATGTGGCCAACGAATTGTCTAATAGTCCTAACTAGCTTGCGGCCCGAGCGAAGATCAGGTGTGCAGATCCCTTTAGCCTCAAGCTAGACACGGAATCAGCATCAATGACAGGGGTCTTCGTTCTAGTGCCTCGGGGTGTGGAGATTCGTGGTGTTCAGCGAATAATTGCAGATCAATATTTTCGGATTGACACGGGTTCTTTCCATTGTTACAAAAATGCTGGTGGTAGCTCGATGAAGCTCGACATGGTTCGGTTAAATCCTAGTCATGAGAGGGTTTGTACAGCGTTCCCGATCGAAGAAATGACCCACAACATGGTATTCGTGTTATAGCCATGCCTTTTACATATAAGGAACGTGCCCGTACCTTTGGTCGGAGGCATCTCCGTCGAGACACCGCAATCTGTGAGTACAGCGCATTCCTTGATATGCATCTTGATAACGCGCGCAGGAACTTGGCCCTCGTGGTAGCCTAAAGTTAATCGCATCGCGGTCGCGGTTCGCGGTTCGCGGTCCTCTGCTCAAGGCGTCCTCATGATGCAGCTGCACGATCAGGTGTAATTCAGTTGCCCAACGCGCGTGATGGTCTCAGCAGCGCGATTCGATGTCTAATGCAACTGCCATGGCAGGCGATGCCCTTGTAGCGGGAACCATAGGAGAACTCTCCGGGGTGGCGTCAGCAACGTGCTGGTTCATCCATCGAGACTGGACGCTTGCGCGAGATCGTCCTTTTGTGGTGAGAATCGCGCACGCATCAATTTTGGCTCCGCGGGGCCTGTTCGGAGATCTCGCCGTTCGCCTTGGTACTCCTGTGAGGCCTTTGTGGCCACCCAGCCTTGTTTTCCCTCGCGTTTGAAGCATTCTGAATCAAGCGAGTTCAGATACGACGATTGGCGGAGCGCTTTCCGAGGTCCCAAGGTCGCTCTCGCTCTCGCTCTAGCCGTCGCATTTGGACACGGAAGCTGCTTGCCGTTGGAAGCGTAGAGCAGTACCCCCAGCGGCTCTTTCTCCTTGGGATGGATTGGTGCACATTACTTGCCATGCTGTGACAACCGGGCGAGCGGGTTTGAAGTACCTTGTCGTTGGCTAATGTATGATTGGGTTTAAGTTTCGACAGACCTAGCGGGTGAGTGCTCGGAGAAGCTCAAGACTTCCGCAGAGTTGGACACGGATGCAGCTCATCTAGGCTGCTGCTGGGGCGAGATCTCGGGTTTATTTCTCCGAGTAAGACTGAGTTCAATGTTGTGATAGAGGGTGCAGATGGAGTGTGCAGATGTTGGGCAAGGAGATGACGTTTTCAAAAGTCGAGGTAACGCGTTTAGTCAGGATGACCAACCTGTACAACCACTACATCGGCCGTCACATCCACGAGGTAGCCACCACCGTTGTTAGGACTCCAACATGGCCGCGCCACCGATTCCACATGTCAGCGTCCAAATTTTATTCCGAAACAGTGACATGTAAGACGATTAACGCCACTCAAGGCCAATCGTACGCATGATATAGCTGCCTTGAGATTCCTATGAATGCCCAATGTCACTGGTCGTTGCATTCAACACGCAACCATAAACCCAATCAAGGTGGCTGGGTATCAAACCCAGACATGGATACCCATCGGAAACGTATACGAAAACTTCCCAACAACACCAAGAATCCAAATGTACACCAAGTCATCCACCGGAGCAAAATCTGCAAAGCCCTCAATCAAGGCCCGGACTTTTCTCCCTCAGCAACAGCCTTCCACGAACACTTCCTCCAATCACAAGTATCCTTGTAAACCCTTGTCCCCCACCAGTCCAGCCCCTCGGCGGCACCGGAGTAAAACACAGTAAAAAAGATAAGCACCCCCGCAACCGCAACTGCGCAATCCAGCGCAGCGCTCAACACAAGATTATATCGAGTCCACCGCCCCCTATCCCTCTTCTTAACCCACAGCCTAACACTCGAGCCCACAAGCGCCCAGCTTCCATAATTCGTCCCAGACGCAGGCAGAATGTAATTCAGGCCGCCGAGCAGCAGCGGCGCATGAGCCTTTGCAAGCCACCTTGAGCGCGGGAAACATTTGCGCAATATGTAGATGGCGGGGGGAATTAGGGCGCCGAGGAGGAAGAAGTATAGCAAAAGATGGTACAAGGCGCTTTTTGCGAAGAAGCGGCGCGGGCCGACGGCACCCCAGATCAGCGATGTGTTGAAGTGTGTGCGGGAGAAGGGGCAGGTGAAGCCGCTTACGGCGTCCGCGGTGCAGATGTGCGGGATGTGTGTTAGAGCCTAGTTTACGACGCTGACTTGGGTGGTGGAGCCGATGACGAGGCCGGTCATTTGGGCAACGAAGAGCTTGCGGGGTGGGATGTAGGGGAAAGGGGAAGTTGTCAGTTGCGTTTTTACTCAATTTCTGGGTAAGGGGGGAGGAAGACAATTAGGAAATGGTGGATTACATTACAATAGATGCCCAGCTTGAGATCTTGAGCGAATGAAAACCCTTTAATGCCGGAAATGTAGCCTAGGTTGAAGAACCAGATGTTGGCTAGCACTTTGCCTTCGTACAGGTAGCCTGCAATGATGCGGCAGACCATATCGATTTGAATTTTCACGTTCGAGGTTGCGTAGACCCATGCTAGCTATGTGCAGAGGCAGGTTCGTATAAGTATGGGAGATGGGTTGTCGGAGGCAAGATGAGTATTGTAGGATACCGGTACGAACAAGAGGGTGGATATTCCAAACGCGAAAAGAGCGCCGTACCACCGTAGTTGGACGGGGTAGTATTCGCACGCGAACATGCCTAAAGCGACTCCGATTAGAGTTATAGTGATATACCACCAAACTGGCACGTCTTCGTAGTGGGGCTGGGGGCTTTTCCGGGCCATCTTGGGCGTGCCCAGAATGCCTGCCAACGGTGACGATCGTGCAATATTCATGATTTGATAGCGCTTTTCGAGGAAGATCCAGACGAAAATGGTTGAAATGGAGGCAAAACACAAGCCGAATGTGTTGAGGGCATAAGTGACCGGCATGTAAATCTGCACATGTTAGTCACCAAAAGCAATCAGCGGCGAAGATGGACGATACGCACTTCGGAGTACTCCTGATACTTGGTAAGGTCGAACACAAAGCCATTCGATTTGTCGATAATCCTAGAAACGTTGTACTCCATGCCCGTGTTGTCGTATACGGTGTTGCTCTGGAAGGGGAGGTAGCCTGTATACCAAGTATTGGTGTAGTAGATGATGGGGGAAACGATGTAGATCCAGAAGACGAGTGCGGCTAGGACATCAAGTATGGTCCACGTGGGAACGACGAGGGGGGAGCCGATGTAGGCAGTCTGACTCCAGTCAAAGGTCAGGGGAAGGAGACCCATGCCGCTCTTCATGCCAAATACTTGGTTTACGACGGCGTTGCTCGGAGCGGCCCAGCAGACAAAGGTAAAGTAGCCCAAGGCGGGAAACAAGAAGTCAGGGAGCCAGTACCAGCAAAAGGAAACGCAAAACGCGGTGATGAAGAACCTTGGAACCAGACATGTTCCGTCTACTTCCGCCTTCGCTACTGCCGGCTTGTTTGCGAAAGAACAATGCGTGGTTTAGAGCCGTATTTCCTAGAATTCCAGGCCACACGAATCCGGCGGGCTCAACGACAATAGTACGGAATATTCCTGAAAGACCGAAACCGAAGATGATGGTAGAGAGGGTGATGCAAAGTTCAAAGCCCCATCCAGCATTGAAGCCGTAGAAAAGTCTCTGTTCTGTCAAGACGTCGGCGCTGAGCCGCGTCATAGAGCTCAGGTTGGCGAGTATGTAGATGAGAATGTTCTCCTATCATAGTATTCGTCAGTCTTGTCTTTTAATTCCGGAAACAGGACAAAATGCGCCTTGTAGTTAAACGGGCCAGGGTCCAGGGAGATGCAGCTTCTAAAAAATGGGAACCCCCAGTCCGGCATTGTGTACTGCCAGGCTTTTCCTAATGGGAAGGTAAGGAACTGAACTACCGACTGGGGCAGTGATATCGAAGGGAAGCGAAAAGTATACAAAGTATTAAGGCCGCTTCCTAACAGACAAAAGATGATGCCTATTGCCCACATTCGAACTGTCAGACATGGAAGGTCGGGGTCATCATCAACGAGACCGATGTCTGCGGCGAGGAGAACCTCTTGGCTAGGAGCGCTCGACTCTTCTAGCAACGGACGTCAATCGAGATAGAACATGTCAATGGGCGCTATTCCATACCTGATTGGTGCCTTCTTGCACCGTTCTCGGGTTCTGGTGCGGTCTAAGGAGTGTCGACGTATCCTACAACAGGATCCAACGAGACCTCTTCGTTCGCCTTTCCACCTTGTGTAAGAGGCATTACCACGGTAAAGAAGTAGATTGGGGGGAGGTAAAGTTTGATCAGATAAGATGGCCATGATCTAGGTGTGTGCCCCGGGGTCCCGGCATGGAAACGGGGCACGAGCTACGAGATGGCCGACATGTGACCGAGTTACGGATGCTCAGCTGGCGATAACAGGGCTTTGTGAGTGTCTTCATGTTTGGACTAGATCCATTGGGGAGGTGACGGCAATGTCTACGAGGAATGGCAGTGGCTATTTCTATTATTGCAATTGCAATCTTGTAGCGGACTTGTGCCCACGAATGGAAGTTCTCACTCACGAACATGCTCCCATGAATGCATGCTGTGCGGCGTCATGTACCATGCATAGCCAGACACTGTTGTATGGGGCCGCTAGTGTGATGCTAGCAGATGTAGTGAAGAAAGCCGCGTGGCTGGTGAGTGGATGGATAGTGGCGCATGCGTCGAGGCCCTGGCAGGCGTTGCATCACCGGCGGCGGCCGCCGCGCAACAGCCAACCTTCAATCGCATCAGCCACCATGTCGGCTTCGACCCAGTCGAGCGCGACGATTGATTCGCATGACGAGGATGCGCTCAGCGTAGAGGCGCTGTTCTTGATCAAATTCGACAAGAAGGTTGGGTACGTCATGCGCTGTTGGGTCAAGTATGTATCGTCACGGAGAGCTACGCGCTGATCAGCTACAGCTATACCATCGCTTGGAAACGCACGGCAACGCCCGATATTGCGCTCGAAAATGCTGTCGAATACAAGTCGCTGCCATCCGGGCTTCACTCGGTTCAGAATGACCTAGTCTACTTTACACACGAGGGATACGCCGGACTCAGCGCCTTTGCAAAGGGCGATGCAGGGGCCGAAGAGCGCAACGCCAATTTCGTGGCGGTAGGCATTCTGGTCAAGAAGGAGGGCAAATACGGTCGGCTGGGGAGAGGCTGGTTGCTTGCGGGCCGCTTGGAGAAGTTGGCTGCCGCCCTGGCCAGCGACCCCGAGGCAGTCACACCACTCGAGGAGTTCTGGCAGGAACAGACGACCAAACAGCCGGGCAGTAATGGCGAGGGAAACGGGCACAGTAGGGCGCGCGCCATCTCAACCGTGAGCGCCGTGTTGAAGGACGAGGAGAGCCTACCCGAGTACCACCCGGCTTTGTCAATCCACCGCTTCATCAACACCTTCGGCCCGTTGGTATTTCGGTTGCAACAGGCGGCTCTGCTGAGAAAGAGGATTCTCTTTGTCGGCATCCCTCCGGTCAGAACCGCTTGCGAGTTTGGTAAGTCTAGAAGTGCAAAGCGATATTCCATGAAACTGACGAGCCCAGTTTACAACCTCTCCGTCCTCTCCAGCATATCGCCCAGGGATACCGAGCACCTCATCCCCGGCACCGAAGAACTCCTGCGTCTGCCCTGCCTCTTTTCCGTCGGCGTGCACGACATACCCTACCTCGAAGACCTTCGCAACCCCAAACCTGGCGCACACACGCCGGGCGCCGAGCCGTTGGAGGGCTGGGTAGCCTGTACCACGGATGAAATCATCACCACCAAGCCAAAGCTGTACGACATCATCGTCGAGCTGCCACACACATACGATGCCCCGCCGCAAGAGCGGCGCTGGCCACGGATCCGGACGAGCGACGGTAGCCTGATCAAGGCCAGCCAGCGAGACGTCGCACGCTACAAGCTCCTGCACAAGGAGCTGTTCAAGCAGCGCAACCGACCGCAAACAGCACCTGAGCCCTACACAGACGACGACGACGACGACGACGACAACGACCACCAGGCGCCGCTGTTGTCGCGCGACGAAGTTGACACCAAGCGTGCCGACGACGACTTCAACGAAGCATACGACGACACGGTGGTGGAGCCCATGACCTGGTCGCGACTTGCATACATGGGCTACATGTGGTGGGCGTCCGCGGGCGAGAAGGATGCATACGCCACTGCAGAGCGGGAGACGGATCGCGACCTCATTGGCGACCTATCCGAGTACTCGCAGTCACTAGAAACAGCAATTATTGCATACTTTCACCGACAATCCTCCTTGCTGATACGCTCGCTCTCGCAAATCATCGAGGCCGACCAGCAAGGCGAGCGCGACGAGGATGACGATGGGGACGGCTTGATCATCGACCGAGATGACCTGTCAAGAATAGGACTGGATACCTGGTCAGAAGCCGACCGGGCGTTTGTACAGGAGTTTGGCAGCTTGTACTTTGGACGCACTGTTGGTGTCAAGGGCAGTGAGGTGGACTGCTGTGGTTTGAGGGTGCCCATCTTCTAGCAGGACTAAAGACTAGCAGCGTGCAGCTAGCCACGGACCGGCCGGCTACCGGTTACGAGCTTTACATGAATACAGGCGTACTGTTCGTAAGTAATCTTTTCCGTCGAATGGAATCATGCGCTAGATGGCGTACCTGAAATACCCGCCTTTGTTGCAACCATGCTCCAACACACACCATAGACACACCATGTACAGCGTGCACACTACTGTAGTTGAATAACCACCATGCACACCGCAATCACGACGCCTCACCTTTTCATATGATGGCCCAACATCTCGTAATCAATCAATCCTCATGTTCCCATTCGCCGGGAGTGCTAGCAGCCCAGCCAGCCCGAAGTCGGACCCCGCAATTGCAGCACAGGGCGCACGCGAATTTCTGCGCCCCGCATCGTCATATGCCATTCAATGCCCGGCTTAAGGGCTTAGTATCACCGAGCACCAAAGTTTTCTTTTTGTTACTGTTGTGATTCATAACCCAGTCATAACCAGGAATTCTCTACTAATACTCTCCCTCCTTCTTGATCCCTATAAATTCCCATACTCGAGTGCTTTGAAGTCGCTCGCATCTTTCTCCATACCAAAAACACCCGCTTTCCCACCGGGTCGCCAGTTAGCGCGAAATATCCGAATAGAAGAAGCAAACCACGCGACCAGACTTCAATATGCCCATGCTTGCAGAGCCGTGGAAGAAGTACCAGCCCTTCAAGCCATTGAACCTGCCGGACAGGACATGGCCGAACAAGACGATTGAGAAGCCGCCGCGCTGGCTGGCAACCGATCTGCGAGATGGCAACCAGAGTTTAGTCGACCCCATGGTACGTTACTGCCGACGTGTCGCTAGCCATGGTCTGTACTAACACGGACCTCAGGATGGCACGCAAAAGTGGGAATACTTCCAGATGCTCGTTAAGCTCGGCTACAAGGAAATCGAGGTCTCGTTCCCTTCGGCGTCGCAAACCGACTTTGACTTCACACAACGCCTCGTACAAACACCCGGCGTAGTACCAGACGATGTCGCCCTTCAAGTTCTCTCGCCATGCCGCAAGGAGCTCATCCGCCGAACCGTCGACTCCCTCAAGGGCGCGAAAAAGGCCATCCTCCACCTGTACCTCGCGACAAGCCCGTGTTTCCAGCAAATCGTCTTCAACATGAACGACGATGAGACAATCGCCCTCGCAGTCGAATGCACAAAGTACGCGCGATCAATAACAAAGGACGACCCCGAGCAGGCGGGCACTGAATGGTCATACGAGTTTTCTCCCGAGACCTTCTCAGACTCTTCGCCAGAGTTCGTAATCCAGGTTTGCGAGGCCGTCAAGGCCGCATGGGAGCCCAGTGTCGAGAACCAAATCATCTTCAACCTACCGGCTACTGTCGAAGTAGCCACACCGAACATTTACGCCGACCAGATCGAGTACTTTTGCAAGCACATTAGCGAGAGGGAGAAAATTTGCGTATCGCTGCATCCACACAACGACCGAGGCTGTGCCGTCGCAGCCGCCGAGCTGGCGCAGATGGCTGGCGCAGATCGTGTAGAGGGAACACTGTTTGGCAATGGAGAGCGCACAGGAAACGTCGACCTGGTGACTCTGGGTCTGAACCTGTACACGCAGGGAATCCATCCCAAGATTGACTTTTCCGACCTCAAATCCATCATCGACATGGTTGAGAGCTGCAATAAGATTCCCATCCACCCCCGCGCACCCTACGGCGGCCAGCTCGTCGTGTGCGCCTTTAGTGGCTCACATCAAGACGCCATCAAGAAGGGTTTCCAGCTGCGCAAGAAGAACGGCGCGACAAACGAGAGCAGATGGCAGATTCCATACCTCCCTCTCGATCCTCAGGACATCGGTCGCACATACGAAGCCATCATCCGCGTCAACTCACAAAGTGGAAAGGGAGGCATCGCCTGGATCATCCAGCGCCAGCTCGAGCTCGACCTGCCGCGCGGCCTTCAAATCGCCTTCTCCAAGGTTGTGCAAAAGGAAACAGACATGCTCGGTCGCGAACTATTACCCACGGAAATCACCACCCTCTTCGAAGAAGCATACCACCTCAAGCGCAACCCGCGCTTCTCCCTCGTCGACTACGAGATCAAGGCCGACCGCTCCGCGACACCGCAACCACCGCAGGACGGCAAGACGGCGAGCAGCAAGAATCTGCGTCGTATTTTCAGTGGCGTCATTGAGATTGACGGCCAGGAACACAGCATCCAGGGGTCCGGCAACGGTGCGCTGTCGTCGCTGGCTGACGCACTCCGCAGTCTGGGCATCGATCTTGACGTTGTAGACTACAACGAGCACACCATCGGTACCAGCAAAGATGCAAAGGCGGCGACGTACATCGGTTGTACCGCCGCGCAGAGCAACCACAAGGTTTGGGGTGTGGGTATCCATCAGGATGTTGTTCAAGCGTCGCTGATTGCCATGTTGAGCGCTGCTTCTTCGGTGAGTTTGGGTTATGGTAATCTAGATGAGTGAAGGTCACTAACGTGAGGTAGTTTTTGTCTTCGAGACCGACTACGCCTATCCCGTTCCGTCCTAAGCGATCGAATACTCTGGAGATTCCTAGCCCGGATTCGAGTCCATCGAGGAAAGACAAGGCAAACGGCACGATTGTGGATAAGCTGGAAGCTGCTGTTAATGGCCAGCAAGCCGATGTTAAGAGTGCGGATATATGAGCTGTTTAACGTAGTTTTCACATTTTTTCTAACTTGTGATTACGCATTTTTGACCAATGGTCTGGGGAAAAAAAAGTGGCTATGATGCTTGGTTGTTTTTTTGTTTTTTATAAAAGGAGTAGCTAGTGCAACGTGAGTAAACATTGAAATATATGAACCAAACCAGAAACAAACTACATGTAGACTCGTTACTTGAAACCCTCAAACTCACGTGTATCCCCATACTCTTATTCTCCTTCCCCAGTCGGTATCTTCATCCCATGACACCCCTTATACCCACTCTTCTCACTCGGCTTCCACCCCTTGAGCACCTCTTTCTTAACCTCTTCTTTAATCTCGAAAACTTCAACGCGGATTGGTCGACACGTACTCTTCATATCTTTCTCCTCCCCTCCCTCCTTCTCACCCTGCCCACCCTCCTCCCCCTGCGTCCACCCCCACACACTCAAATCACCCCCAGGACACGTACTCAGCGCAGCCAGCACATCCATCTCGGCAAAAAACATGATCCAACTGTCCTTGTTCGCGGGACTAGACTCCATAAAGTACCTCCCCTGGCTGTCCAAGCCGGTGACTTGGAACACGTTGAGCACGTCATGGATGTCGAATTCCGTCAGTCCGTGGGGCAGGACGGCGCGGACGAGGTTGGAATGGCAGTGGTAGTCGTAGTCGGTTGAAGTCAGCATGTTCGATACTAGTTCGTTATTAGTTCGCAGGTAACAATCGCGCTCAAAGCATCGATAGCAGGAGGACGGGGCTTCAGAAGGGAAAGGAAAAGCAGACTCACTTACCATAAGGATCACACCTCGTCCCGAGCAAATCATGACATCTACCCCCCCAAACCGTAACACCCCCCCTCTCATCCCTTCTACCTTCTCTCCCCCCTCCATTCGCAACCCCGTCTCGTATCGCACACCCATCCGCAACAACCCCAACCATCCCCCTCATAAATGGTAGACAACTCCACAGCCGATCTCCCACCGTAACATGACTCCCCTGCAGCTGCCGCGTACGTGCTGCCCAGAACCGCTCTCGCGCGTCATGTGAGTTCCAGAGGTTTAAATCGCCCACCTGTGGGCCCTCGGGCGTCGAAAGCCGGAATAAACTGCCGGCGGGGACGCGCCATGCGCGGCCGCTGCGAGGCGGGATAGTAAAGTCTTGGGTTTTTTGCAGGGAGGAGGGCGGCAGGGCGGCGAGGGAGGCGTAGAGGGCTGTTGGGGGGTGCAGGGGCGAGGAGGCGGATGTGGGGTAGTATGCTGGTTTGGGAGGCTTTTTGTTGGGGTCGGACATTGTGGGCTGCGGTTGCGGTTGCGGTGGTGGTGTTGGGTTGGGTTTGGTGTGCATGTGAACGGTGTAGAGAGCGGTCGAGATGGGAGTTGGGGTTATCTTGCATGCGTAGTATATACTACCCTTCTCTAATCTCTCAGGATCCACATCTTGCATGTAACCTTCAGAGCCGGCGATAAGCGCGTTTTTGTGTGGTTTGATAAGATGGAGATGGGGCCCGATGTCGGATGCGGGGATCGGGAGAAGGGGAAAGACATGTTTTCCTGAGGTTTATTGGCAACGTTTGTTTATTCTTTCTTCTATCTGTGACGCCAATGCCGTAGCGGCAGACTTCACAACGCAGTAGAGTTGCAACAGTAGTAAAGATGTTATACCCAACACCTTAGGCACAATTGCTAGACAGTATAACAGCAACCTTTGTTTAACTTTTGTTTTCTTTCCCTTTCAGACTATCTTTGGCCCAGTCTCCCTTGATTCAACCTCCCACACCCTCCCCATCTCCCCTTTCTCTATTCCACCTACAACTTACTCCCCCCCAACACCTTCCCCCCATCAAGCACAATCGTGTCCCCATTAACATGCCCACCTGCCCTCGAACTCAAATACACAACCGCCGCCGCGATATCCTCAGGCCGGCCCACCCGTCCATTCGGGCTCTGTTTCCCCAGCGCTTCCTCGCCGCCCGCCGCCTCCATCATGGCGCCCGCCATCTTGCTCATGAAGAAACCCGGCGCAATGCCGTTGACGAGAATGTGGCGCGGACCAAGTTCCACGGCGAGGTTGCGCGCCAGATGCAAGACGGCGGCTTTGGACGCAGAGTACGAGTATGTGCCCATGGCGCCTGTGGAGCCGACGCCGATGCCCGCGACGCTGCCGGTTACGATGACGCGGGAGGGGGAGGCGATGGTTGCGTTCTTTTGGAGGAGGGGTGCAAATCTAGAAACGTGCGTTAGCCCTGCATACACACCTTTGTCAGGAGTAAGGGTGGAAGACGTTACTTTTGTATGGTGAAAAACACGCCCTTGACATTCAAGTCCATGACTTTATCCCACCCGTTCTTCTCGTCGACCGCGTCGAATTCACTGCCCCATGTCGCGCCCGCGTTGGCGAATAAAATGTCCACGTGATCCGTGTGCTTTGCTACTTCCGCCACAAGGCGCGAGATGTCGTCGACTTTGGAGCTGTCGGCGGGCACCGAGTACGCTATTGCGTCGGGGGATTTATTGGGGAGTGCGTTGAGGGCGGCGGCGGCGGCGTCGCAGGCCGAGGCTTTGCGTGAGGTGATGAAGATTTTAGAACAGCCTGCTTGCATCAGACTATGGTGGTGTTTGTTAGTGGTTGGTGGTGGAAGAGGATAGATGCGTGCTTTGCGCGCGTTTGTATGTATGGGGGTAAACGCACCCAGATGCAGCGTGCAGTCCTAGACCTCGGGAGCCGCCGCTTACGACTGCGACTTTGCCCTTTAGACTGAAAATGTTGGAAAAGTCATCGAGTTTGACATCTTGCTCTGCGGAAGCCATTGTGTGGTTCTTTGGTGGATGTACGGCGGAACTATAATGGTATTCAGATGAACGGTGGGGTTGAGACAATGGAACTGGAAATGCGATAGGGTTTGTAGAAAATGAGGGAACTGATCAATAATCCATGATTACTCTGATTAGGTATCCTACTGTCGCGACCTCGGTGTTGACGTCTGGTATGCGACAGTTCCATGTACCGAGGCTCCTTTGGACGCTAGCTGTGAGGGGTAACGAGCAGTTCAGTTCAACCATCTCGAACATGTTCCAACGATCCAACACCCGCAAGAGCTTCCGTATAGAAAGTCTTTTGCTTAAGCTTTGGTGGTTTGTCTGTCCTCCCAAAGCTTCAAGTCCATCGGAACTTTTGGTTCGACGGCATCTAGCAGTTTCCGGTTCCGACCCGCAGATGGCTTCCCTAGGCTGCAAATGTTGACTCCGGTGCCCGTCTTACACGCCACTTGCATGTATCGTTTACTAGTATTGTCGTGTCGGTCGGTCCTACAGCTGGCTTGCAAGGACATGCAGCATCTTGTCTATTCTTGCTGGTGGTCAAGTTAAGGTTTGGGCTTCATTGAGCCACTGTCTCGGGACATTGCACAATGGCCGAACTGGGGACAGCGGTGTGTGAAACATGTCTCGTTTGTGAAGCCCCCAGTGAACAAGACCCTGCCCCCGGTCACAACGTAGTATTACCAAGATATTGATAATGATGCTCATGCTCACATGATGGGGGGCGGAGACGAGTCCGTAGCGTTTGGATCGTACGTCGACGTAAATACCGCGTTCGTCAGCCGTGCATGGGGTGCGGAAGGGGCCTCATACAAGTCCTGACACGTTCCGAAGACCGCATCCCATGGCGAACAGGTATGCGGATATTACAGGGGCAACCACGTTGAATCCTTCTGCTGATCATCTTTGTCGATGTTTGCTATTCTGGGTCGTCTCGCAGCTTTCGCCGACGTACGTGCCGCATATGCCGCCAAATGGACGCGTCGTCACGTCGCCACCCAACCTCCAACTCACGTCTCCAATTTGCCTACTTTCTCCATGCGCCCGCCGGCGGCCAAGCTTTTCCCCTTCTCCAAGCGCTTGCAAGATTTTCTACATAATGCCTCCTTCAGGCCTGACACATGCCGATCGGCCGTGTTGGAAACCGCCAGGCGAAGTGGTGATCGGCGCATTTTTTTAGCCTGTCGCCAACGGCGCCTTATCGGAGGGCCGATTGTACGTCAAAAGTCGGCTTGCAGCACTCAGCTTCGGGTTAGCCAAGAGATTATTCGGCCCTGTCTCGCAGATGAGCATCCTAGCAGCGCCTTGTTTCTCTACACACCATGCCACTTCATCCTTCTCGAAACCCCTTCGGCTGCCTTCCTGAGACGGAAGCTACCGACCCGCCAGGGGGCCGCGCAATCATGGATGATCAGCGAGCGATCGCATCCGTAGATCTCGACAATGACAGTTTTCCACAGTAATGGCCAAAGTAATGGCTTTCATGCGGCTGGCGGGGACGACATTAAATCAATACTCAACAGCAGGCAGACGTCGGATGCCCTCACACGCGACGTTTGTGTGTGCAACGATGCACGCGATATAAAAAGACTAGTAGTACTCGGAACTGCGCAATAGCCATGGCCATGACCGTAGCCATATCGTAGAGAGAGCGCGTCAGCCCTGAGTCCTGAATCCTTCTAGCGCTTCTGTTCGCGCGCACGTGCCGATCACCGTGCATGTTCTCAACAGATGTCGAGGGCCATCTGAGATTGGTGCTCGTTCGGGCGGAGGGCCATTGCGTCCTAAGCCGTGTATCAGAAACATGGCAGCTGTCTTTGAGACGTCCGGCGAAAGCCTCATAAGGCACCAGATCCGCGCTTGCTAGACCGGCACCTGTCAGCGCTGGGTGGCGATTGAGTAACGCCGCGGTCTAGACGAGCGGTTCGGCAGTTGGAGGTAAATTTCAGCCCACCCGGACCTGGTAAGTGGTCGCCCTGGCACCAGAACCCAACTCTTCTTATCTCTGACTGGCCGGGAGTCTCTCGATGCCAAGCGTGAAAACGACCAGAAGGACAGGCTAGAAACATGTTGGCTCTGCTGGTGGGTCTTCTCGGGACGGGCGCGGACACGCGCAACGTGGGGAAACACGTTTTGCAGGCGGTGCCACACATGTTGACGGCCGCAGCCAGCCCAGCCTTTGCCCTCCGCCAACCCTGGATTGGCAGAGCGATTCCCGGGACGATGTTCGAGATGAGGGAAGCGTTGCATCGCCGCTGGTGGGCCTAGCGGTCGAGGCATAAGGGAAGCCTCGACCCCTTCCTCCAGCACACTTGATGCCGCACCAGTGCCATGAATCTGAGCATTACGTATGGCAGCCCATGTGGGCGAATCGGAATCTGCACGGTAACGGGAGGAGCTGTGGCTTGACGTGTGCGGCGAAATCGCCGTTCGAACTGGCTGTGGCTTAGCAGCTTCTTACACCGTCCCCACAGGGCCCCAGCCGGGACAGGGTCGCTAGCGAACCACCGTAGTGGCGCTTGTTGCCCTGCTTCCGAGCGGCCAAAACACCGTTGTTCGCCTCTCTCGCCTTGATTTCCCCTCAGCTGTGAGGCATCTGAACCGATAAATCCTCGTCGTGCAGATTGTCATTGCTGCCTTTCGCCATGGCGGCAGGCGTTAGCGAAAAGCCTTCAACTCCCCATGCAGGTAGACCCCTGCTGGAATCTCGCCGAAAAGGTATGTCCTGAACGTTTTGGGAGAAGCCTTGTGGACCACTGGCATTTAGGCACGAACCGATCATCTTCTGGAACATGAGGCTTCATCACACTGTCATGGACCTTTTCAAGTCTAATCATCCGGATCTTCATCCGACTTAACCACGGAGCTGCCACCCCGTGTAGCTTTAGAGCTAGAAGTTTCGCTTCGCGTCGTCCCGTATCAAGCAAGTGTCTTCAGCTGTACCCGCTTTACGGAGCCATTGGGCTGTACTCGCGAAACACAAGCACATCGGCATGCATAACCTCTACCAGCCCATCCGCTGATGCATCTTGCAAAGACATATCTAGACTTTTGTGGCACCTCTTTGACCCGCAAAAAAGCTTCGTCGTCGCTTCCATACCGGTATGTCAAATGCATGAACAAGTTTCCGGTTCTCTTTCGTTGTCGCACTCGCATCCCGACTAGCCAAACTACTCTACTAGTCCAGGGTCCCGGAATCTTGGACAGGGTCACCAAACTTCCTTCCCGATCCAGCACCCATCGCAAAGCCTGGACACGTGCTGCCAATCTTCTTCGTCCCTCGAAAGCACCCGTCCGATATCGAAAGGCGTTGTGGCGACTAGGGCCCTGCTATTCTACCGCCTCGCCGAAAAAAAGTGTGCCAGGGTTCCAGCATTTGGGGTCGGGACTTGAGCTGATCAACACTGCAGGATTACGATTTGGAGTCCCGCCCCATACGAGAGGGTCGAGTCTACACGTTCTTCTCCCCCCCTCGGATCCTTGCCGAGATTTATCATCCTTCCCACCACCCTTGCCGTCAGCCGAAACGCCTCTCACTTCCTTACCGCCGTGGGGCCTTGGTCGCTGCTGGACTAATACATGTGCTGCGGGTAGTTCATTTCTTTTGCAACCATCATTCCTCCAGACTATTACCCTGAGCTTTGGCATTTCGCCCAGTGAAGCAGCGGTTGGCTGGGAGCATTCGATCAAGCCACAAGGAACATCACCCGAGTATCGCGCGTCCAGCTTGTATACCCGAGTCACTCGGCCTACCAGAACTTTTTCTCGCCTGTACGGGTTCCCCACTCCAGCTGAAGGCCCGTTCGTCATCTTGTCCATCCACATCCTTTGGGCTTCCGCACTTCACATCACGCCAAGGCAACGGTATGCGTTGACAGCCTCTCTGATTGGCTAATTACATCTACCCGGTGCCACGAGGTGTTCATATCGTCTGGCCATTCCGAGTAGCGTTGTGCTCGGCTGCTGCCGATAGCATTCGACCCTTCCCCACAACGCTCTCTCGTCCAAAGCCTTTCTCGTCCGTGGAAGTTTGACTTCGAAGTCGTTTGCTTGAAGTGGGTTGCTTGCTCGGCACCATGTACAAGTCACCTACGGCTTCAAGCGCAGGATCACCAGATACCATGGTACCACCACCCAACCCGTTTGCACTGGCACAACCAATTGCTCGACACACGGCTCTTACTACACCCAACATTCCGCAGCTAGGCTCCAGGTCGCCGGGCTATTCTTCCCATTCCTACAGCCACTCGACTTCACCGAGTGCTGTTTCCGCGGGCTTACCGGAAGCCCAACACCATGATGGTAACGGCCTGATGATCTCGCCAACGCAGATATCGTCAGCGAATCTGAATGCGCAGAAGCGAGCATACCGGCAACGACGGAAAGACCCTTCATGCGATGCTTGTCGAGAACGCAAAGTCAAAGTAAGTCTGCAAATCGCGCTGGAACGGCGATGACCCGGAGGATCACCTTCAATCCGCATGGCCCTCTTGAGCGGGACCAGGACGGTCGCTTCCCGAAGGGGAAGAGAACCTTGACCTTATGCTACCACTGGTAGGCCAAAATCCCGGGAGTTCAACGTCTAGCTTCGTGCAGTGAGCGAGCGTGCATCAGGCATACACCCATTGGCGAAGGTACATGATCGTACGCATAGCTTGAGCAAACGGACCGGGGGCCTCGACCGACATTGACTGACCCGTTCCACAGTGCGACGCTACCGAGACCTCAGCATGTTCGGAATGTTCGAGCCGAAACCACAGGTGCCAGTTCACCAAAGAGACCAATCGCCGCATGTCTTCGATCAAGTGGGTATCCGTGTCGGGCGTCCGTATATGAAAGCTTACCTTGTACAGACAGGTTCAGGACCTCCAGAGTCAGATAGCGGAGTTGACCCATGTAAACTCGCAGCTACGGACAAAGGTGTCAGACAAGGATCCCATGGATATGGAGAGAACGGACATGAAGCGCAGACACTCGGAAGCATACTCTGCCACCCCACCAGGCCCGAGGCGCGTTTCCGTACCGGTCTTGGACAACTTCGAACACGTTCGCAGCAACATCCGAGAATATGCGCAAGGCATATTCAGCACGCCCCACCAGCACGGATACAGCACTGCAGAATCTGGCTCACAGCTTCCTGAAGTCCCTCCCCGCGCCGAATTCGCACATCTCTCTCGCTCCTTTCTCGACACAATACACGACTGGTACCCCGCGTTGCACTGGCCAACGTTTCAGCGCGAAGTGGACGAAGTCTATGCTTCGAAGAGCTTTGGGGGTTGCTCGCGCGAATGGATTAGTCTGTTCTTCGCAGTTCTAGCCTGTGGCTCGCTGCAGCCCAGAGCCGATAACACACTCTCTCCATCTGCGATACCGGACGGTCAGGCAATGTTCAAGATTGCAACTTCCACTCTCGAAACTTGGCCGCAAGAGCTCACAATCACACACGCTCAAGCAGCTTTGATGCTGAGTATATTCGCAACCGAGAACAGCCAACGATCGCTAGGCTCTGTCTGGCTTGCTTCCGCGGTCAGGATTGTGCAGGAGTTGCAGATATGTCCTGAGGTTGACTGTTGGTCCGCCATCGATGGGGAGATACGACGCAGGCTTTGGTGGTCTGTTTACGTCCGTGACAGGTAAGACAGCTATTTTCACTGACCATCATTGCACACTGGCTGACGACAACGTAGAATCATGTCTCTTGAGACGAACAGGCCGATGCTCATCAACGAACAGGATTGCGAGATATCCTTTCCTTCATCGGTAGACGACCGTTACGTGCAGCCCAATGGATCCTTCCGGTCCTTGACCAAATCGGCTCACTCGACTGGCTTCGTGGCCACCGTGCACATCGCCCGCCTCTATGCGCCATTGTACCAAGCTTTGAAATCGAGTGTCATCCTCCCACACACAACGCAAGACTTTGATGAGCAGATCAGGTCAAAGTTTCGACTACTTCCGGAGCCTTATCAAATAGATTCGGGTGCATTACTGGATGTCAGGGCATTGCCCACGATCTTCACACTGCTCTCTGCTCGCTTCCATCTCTACAGACGGAACCTCACGCCATTATCTGGTCCGATGGAACGAAACAACGCATTTGATCGGTGCGTCTCTGTTGCGCAGGACACGGCCAAGTACGTTTCGAGGGCGTTGCACAACCCTTCAATCCAGGACTCTGGCAAGACTTGGGACGAGAAAGTGGCGTCGATTGCGAGCAACTCCGTATGCTTGCATCTCTGGCGATGCGTTCTCATTCTGTGCTTCCGGGGCCAGTACGATGCCGCTGTGATGTGCTTGCATCTCTCCAGGGCCATTGGCAAAACACGAAAAATCAACACAGCGTGTGGAAAGAACATGGCATTTTTCTTGGAACGACTAGTGGACCGAGTGCGAAGCGGTCTCGGATGCCACCAGCAGCTTGAATGCGACGAGGAGATGATTGCATACCTCAGCGCTGACATTCAGAGCAGCCTGGAGCATTCTTGGGTTTGGGCAGGTACTGACTTGACTACAACTCTGAAACCCAGGCATGGGTCGTCACCGATGAGTATGCGATCACCAGGAGGCGACGAACCAATGCGCGACGCACTGCCGTTGAGACCACCGCCCATTGCATCACCAAATGGAGCTACAGGGTGGGATGACTGGGGCAGGGTCGAGCGTATGGTCCAGCAATTGATGGACGAGCATCTTCACCGCACGACGCAGCCACCGGCTTATTATCCCCCGCCGCACAATCCCGTCAAACGCGTCCAACTCGCATCGGACGCAAGTTCACCGCCGAAACCCTCACCGATCCCCAGCCCAGCACCATCGAGCACAAGCCGTATCAGCATCGCGAACATTATATAATATTGGAAACATGGGGGGCAATGTAGATCGACTACAGGTTGCATATACTTGGCAAACTTGCATACGCTTGCAGTGGGCCTGGAGGATGTTGGAAGGCCAAAGCAGGGCAACTTGCATGACTGCTGCGAAGAGAGCTTTGATATCGATAGGTCCCATGTACGTGGAGCCTTTCAGGAACCCCAAGCACAAAGCCAGGGGCATGAATCTAGTGACCCTATCCTATATGACCACAGCCCCGGGTCAGTCGGACCTGCCGTCAGCTTTGCCTGAGATTAACAGCCATGGCTCAGGGGGGGGGGGGGGGAAGAATCGGGCACATTGAACAAACACGTCTTGCAAAAATGGGCACTCGGGTATGATGAGTGGAAGCAGCCCGACTGCTATGGGGGGTGGGTTTTTCTTTTCTTTGCACGCGACTCGCTCGTAACACAACACCATGAGACTCTGTCCCAGCACAGCAACGAAACCAGCCATGTACCTACCTTTATCATGGGAGAATCCCCCCTTTCGTCCAAGAGCGATGCGATGCGATGCTTCGGGAGCAAGACATGGCTTCATCAGTAATAACCACGCGACCAACGATATAACGGCACTAGCCAAATTTACAACATGTTGAAATTCTCACGCATCGTACCATTCTTCCTGTGTATGCGCAGCGATTCACCGACATGGAGAAAAAAAAACTGTATTGTATAGCATGGATGCATGCATGCGGTTGACTCAGCACTAAAGTACCCAGCTAGTCAGCCAGCCCAGCCAGCGGCAACAAGGGCTTCCCAAAAATCCACCGCCTTACTCCCGCAACCGAGCGCGTCTCACCCGCACAGCCTTGTGTTGCTCAGCTCTAGCGATGATGACAATAACAACAACGGTTGTCTAGATTATTCCCCTGGTCTATGCCGCAAGCCTAGCGGGTTTGGGATCTAGCTCGACAGCCAGCTTACTTGCATGTACCCAAAGTGCGAGTCGAGGCTAGATTTACGACCGAGGAGGGACGTACCTATCGCCGAGTTGAGCGTGGTCATTTTCCACAGCGTAGCTAACGCGTCTCCCTTAAGAGACGATTCGTTCAGAAAAACGACGCACCAACCCTGCACCAGCCCGTACGATGCGCGATCCGGAGCTCAGCGGATACGCACATACCTTCTATACTACAAGCAAGCAAGCAATACTCGGCGCGACAATAGGTACCTGACGGACTCCTTGTACTATGTCACTTTACATGCTAAGTAGAGTAACGAACGAGTATACCCCGCTTTCCTAGCAATCTCCACCCAAACCAGCTAGTGCGGCAGCTGGTGGGGTGATGGAAGCTGGAGGCGGTGTAGGTAGAACCGTCGGTCCCACACTACCTGCTACAGAAACAAGCTTCGCGGCAAAAAGGCTTAGCTACCGTGTTCTGTTGGCAACGCACTGGTTTACCCCGCTATGACGATTCGCTCTGCGGAATCGCGCTCTTATCAACAGACAACGAGTCCGTTCCAATTGACTGCGATGAAGGAGACATGTAGGCCGATTGCGGGCAAGGAAGATGTAAAACGTGAAGAGAAATTGGCTGACGACTGTGGTGGTTGTGGGATGAGTAACGCGGTCTGGGCTCCCTCGTGCAGCTGTTGGCTTGCATGAGAGGGCGGCGTACGTGTGTTCATATGCAAGCGCTGGCTGCTATGGTGGGGTAGCTGTGCGTTTTGAGCTTGCTGCAACAAGTCGAGCCAGTACTGCGTGCGTGTACGCGTCGTTTGAGGGAATTATAAACAGCGTGGTTTCCGCGCGTCTTTTGCTTTCTCTCTATCTTGGTGTTTGCTAGCTTTGCGTTGTTCGTGGTGCTTCCTCGTTCTCCTACTCCTCATTGTTGACCTCCCACCTTCCAACTTCCGCAGTAACTTTTTGTTCTACGATAACCTCGACTACACGTTTTTCGAGCTTCACTTGTTCGACGACGACTGAAACGCCAGTATGGTGCACATCAATCGCGTCGCCACCTCCAAGGAGATCTCAGAGGAACAGTCTCAGTTCCAGGAGATTGCGGCTGCGACTAGCATTGATCTGAGCCCGGAAGATGAGGCGGATGACTTTACTGCCACCGTCTATGGCAGCAAGTATGCCGCTGAAGACTTGCCTCGGCACGTTATGCCGGTGAGTCTTTGAAGCGACATGCAACTATCGTGGGAGAAAGCTAACCTAGACTAGGACCGAGAGATGCCACCGGCTGTGTACGTTTTTACTCATTTGCATATACCATCCGCGGGGAAATTGCTGATTCTTCGTCAGGGCATATCGCATGATCAAGGATGACCTCACACTTGACGGAACACCGACGCTGAACTTGGCCTCGTTCGTCACTACGTACATGGTATAATGCTCAGTCCAGATAGCCCAATCTTGTCCACTAACTGGATTCCAGGAAGAGGAAGCCGAGAAGCTCATGGTGTACGCGCGAACCACGTCGTCTCTCCCCTTGAACCCTATTAACCCAACCCTCTCAGCGACGCCTTCTCGAAGAACTTTATCGATTACGAAGAATACCCCGTCAGCGCCGATATCCAGAACCGTGCGTATAAACTTGAGATACTAGTGGGGGGTTTCTGAACAAAGCGACTAAGTTGTGGAACAGGATGTGTCTCCATGATTGCGAGGCTATTCAACGCGCCAAGCGAAGACGATGCGAACATTATCGGAACCTCGACAATCGGCTCCTCCGAGGCCATCATGGTACGTGCGGAGAGGGCGACCAACGAAAATGCTTAGCTGATATTGTTGCAGTTGGGTGTGCTGGCGATGAAGAAGCTTTGGCAAAACAAGCGCAAGGCCGAGGGAAAGCCATACGACAAGCCCAACATGATTATGAACTCTGCAGTGCAAGTTTGCTGGGAGGTTAGTCCCCGACGTCATGCTCAGAAGTTTTGGATCCATGGCTAACGACTCGCAGAAAGCGTGCCGGTACTTTGACATTGAGGAAAAGTACGTATACTGCACGACGGACCGCTACGTGATCGACCCCAAAGAATGCGTCGACATGTGTGATGAGAACACAATTGGAATCTGTAAGAGACACACCTCCACTTCATCCTCGCATCTTACTAACTGCGCCCCTCCCCTCCTAGGCGCCATTCTCGGAACCACATACACGGGTGAATACGAAGACATAAAAGCCATCAACGACCTCCTGATCGAGCGCAACATCGACGTAAACATCCACGTCGACGCCGCATCCGGCGGCTTCGTCGCGCCGTTCGTGAACCCAGGCCTCCTCTGGGACTTCCGCCTCCCCAAAGTCACCACCATCAATGTCTCAGGCCACAAATACGGGCTCGTGTACCCAGGCGTCGGCTGGGTAATCTGGCGCGACCCGGCGTACCTGCCGCAGGAACTCGTCTTCACCATCAACTACCTCGGCGCCGACCAGGCCTCCTTCACCCTCAACTTCTCCCGCGGCGCATCCCAGATCATCGGCCAGTACTACCAGCTCATTCGCCTCGGCAAGCGCGGGTACAGGCGCATCATGCTCAATCTGACACGTATTGCGGATTACCTCGCTGCTAACCTCGAAGCTATGGGCTTTGTTATTATGAGCCAGCGCGGCGGCGAGGGCTTGCCGCTCGTCGCATGTCGCATCGACGAGGATCTCGGCAAGCAGTACGATGAATTCGCCATTGCGCACCAGTTGAGGGAGCGCGGCTGGGTCGTCCCTGCGTATACTATGGCGCCGCATTCGGACAAGATGAAGATGCTGCGCGTGGTTGTGCGCGAGGACTTTACTAAGAGTCGGTGTGATGCGTTGTTGGCGGATTTCAAGCAGGCGCTTGCTACGTTGGATAAGTTGGATGCGAAGAAGATTGAGGAGCATAGAGAGTATGTACCCATCTCCCTTCCCCCATTTCTTCCTTTTGTTTATTTGTTTGTTTGTTGGCGCCGTTTCGGTCAAGTTGGATTGGATATGCTAATCTTGATAACAGACATGCTTTCGCCATGCGCCGTCGCTCCACCCTCGTCAGCCCCATCTTCAAAAAGAGGGCAACGGAGCATTTCGAAGAGGATCATAGTCTGCAGGCCAAGACTGGCAAGACGCATGCTGTCTGCTAAACTGTAGCTTGACTGTAGCTTGTTTCCCCCGCCCTCTTTTCTGATCGAGAAGGCGAGAGTAGTGGAGGGTTAGCTTAGTTGGGGCAAACCGAGCTTGCCTTTCCTCGACCGATACATTTTCACAGGCCTGAAATGAAAAACTTGTTACTTTCACCTCTTTTCTTATGTGATCCTAGGGCAGCTTACGTAATGTGCGGACAAAATTCCGCCTGCATGTTTCGATCTTACATTGCTATCGTCCGAGAACATCGGACGCGCAGAGACCCCGGAGAGCGAAACGCCAATGTCCAGCGAATTATATGGGGGTTATCTTTTAATCGGCGATCTAGTATATGTACATCCAATTCGTCTTGTTTAGGTCTTCTTTGCGGAGGGCAAAAAAGAAAAGTGTGCGTTAGCCGATGGATTATACTGGGGTATCGGACCTTTTTGTGGTAGGTAAGTTTACTAGGAGTCGGAACTACGGGTGGGGAAAGTTTCTACCACCCTCCCCCCCCCCCCCCCCCCACTTCCCGATGGTATATTTGGAGTTTCCAAACTCTACACTGTTTACGCTATTACGACTTCTGATATCCACGTCGTACACCCTCGCATAAAATACCGCTCTTCGTCCATCTCACAACACGTGTCTCAGTAGTGAACCGTCACGTAACTCTTCTAGCGTTTAGCGACGATTCTTTTCTACGCCAGTTTAGCGCGGTGATGATGATTATGTACTCTACGGTCTGCAATACCACTCTGTTTTCTATACAGCTCGTTGTTCGGCACCGCGTACAGCCAGCGTGACAGTAGCAACACCCCTAACCCTCACACTGCTAAGCCCCCCAAACGCACCATGGACTTATACTATGGAACAGCAAACCTGAGTCCCAACGCTCGACCGGCTAAATTGCGGAAAAAGGACTTGCGCTTGCCTCATCTGCTTCATCTTAGCGTCTAGCTTAACCTTCCACACACAGAATACATCTATTCCGGACGACTTTCAGTCCTCTCGGAAGACGCACTTCGTCCCCTCGGAAGATGCACTTTCTTGATATTGCTCTCATCACGCTTTAGCTTTATCCGGTGACATTTCTTCCCCAACAATACAACAACACTCCTAGCTATTCGAAGGCAACAACGTAATTGGATAGACGGAGTCCTTTCCCTCCCAGTTTAAAGACTTGACCTCGTGGTTCTGTCAACTAGAGCCCCATGGGTCACCGTGACCTTGGCAGAATAGTCAAAAACAGCGTTCGTTTCGAGAGTTCTCGATGTTTTGTTACAGTGCCGATGAGTACATAACACATCAAGCCATGCGTACCTCAAAAACCTTGTACGGCAATGTCAGTGACGATGGTGCGTATGACGCCATTTTTTCGCCTTCAGGCGTAACGAGACCACATGCGTGTGATAAAGCTACGCTGGAGCTATCACGCCGACAGCAACCCCGATCTAGTGCGTTATCGTCGCAACGCTAAACCACGAAATGCGGACCTACATCAGCGCTATTCCAAACAGCGTAATTTAAGACAGTGCTTCATTCAGACGAGCAAGATGAAAAATCAGAAAACGGTCCAGCATGAGCGCTATTCCAAACAGCGTAATTTACGACAGTGCTTCATTCAGTCGAAGCAAGATAAAAACTCAGAAAGCGGCGCACAAAGAATTCAAATCTCAACGCTCTTCTACTACACTCAAAGCAACCAAAAACCACAAAGAAACTTCTACTCATCTTGCTCCTTTTTTTTTTTTTTATCAATCTGAAAGATGCTTTCCCTCACCGTCCCAGGCGCAGTCCTGCACTACGAAATCTTTGGCACCGACAACAAACCACTCTTCGTTTTCATCCCCGGCGCCGACGGCAGAGCCAGCATCTTTCACGACGCCGCCGCCCTGCTGTCCGCTCACTACACCGTCGTGTGCTGGGACCGCCGCGGGTACTCGCAGTCCCACCTACTCGGCGCCCAAGACCTGGCGCACAAACTGCAGACGGATGCTGACGATGCGCACCGTCTCATCCAAGCCCTATCACCAAACTCCGGTGTGACGGTGTTCGGTACCTCTTCTGGGGCGATTGTCGCGCAGCAACTTCTAGCCACGCACCCGCAGTCCGTGGCTAGACTCGTGGCGCACGAACCGCCTGCATTCTCCGTCCTGCCTGAGGAATTTCGCTCCAAGGCAACCGGGCTCGTTGAGCACATTTATGCTACGTACCGTGCGCAGGGGCCTGAACAAGCGATGGATGTTTTCGCTTCGGGCTTGTCTGAGGGCCCGGATGCAGAGTTGATGCGTCACGGAATGGATGCAAAGCGAGGTGATGAGATTAGAGCGAATTGCATGTTTTGGTTCGAGTTTGAGCTTAGGCAGTATACGAGTGCGCCCGTTGATGTGGAGGGGTTGAGGGCAGCGGGGGAGAAACTTGTCCTTGTTGCGGGCGAGGACAGTGGGGATGGACCGGGTGTTGGACCGCTCAAGGTGATTGCTGGAATGTTGGGGAAGGAGATTCAGAGGCTGCCTGGTGGGCATTTGGGGTATGTCAATTTTACTGAGAAGTTTGTGGAGAGGCTTGTTGAGCTGCTTGGCGTTTGAGATTGTGGGAGTGTTGAAGGAATGAGAGATGTAAAGGACTGGCAAGACTCACTGAGTAATCATCCGTACCCATCGAATCTGGCAAAACTTTCACCTTCAGTAACATCCAGTACCATTGCTTCAATCAATTCGAAATCTTTGGCATCGCCATTTTCATCATGTCAATTTTTCTTTGTCGAGTGCTCATCCGAGGGTTTCTCCCTTTCTCTCTCTCTGTCTCCTTACAGGTCCAAAGCCAATGACGAATTCATACAGGACTATAGCAGGCTTCTACGCCTACGACTGCATCTCAACCTAATACCTCCGATTGAGTATATAAGCGTTTGGAGGATAGCGAGACCCAAGTAGCCCCGAACAGGATAGAGTCAGGATGCCGTAAAGGTGGAGGAGAGGTCGACAGGTGAATGCCACTTGTTCGTTGAACATCTCTCACAGCATGAAATTTCTTTGTCGCGACCCCTCATGTCCGAAAGTGAATGGAGCCAGAATCGAGGAAGTGAATGATGAAGTTGAAGTGTTTTGGGAGGCAGGTACAAGCTAGGAGCGTCGTGGATGGAAAGTGGGGCCAAACACCTACATGTAGCTAGAAACGCACCTTCCCATCTGCTGCAGCTGTCACGTGAGTCTGGCATCGTCACGATTATTCGACAAGAACTAGGAAGGTGAGATGAATACAATGACTGCGATGTGCCTAGCGTTAAAAAGTCTATCAAGTTCCCTTATTGATCCCACCTATTTGTTCATGCACCGAAATGATTTTCCAGGCCTCTACCACTCATGCGTCTGTCCATACCTGCCCACGAACCCACCTACTTCCTTGTCCCTATCACCCTGTACAATCTCCAACAGTCCCTTGGCACTTGTCTCAGAACTCTCAACGCCCTGCTCTTTCCTCTGATCCCTATCACCTACCAAGTCAGTGACGACGTACCCAGGGCAATACGCCCAGACCTTGAAGCCCTCGGGCTTGAGCTGGTAGTACTGGTAGGCCGTCAACATGTTCAGCGCAGACTTGCTCATGCGGTATCCAGGGAATTTGACTTGAGAGATCCAGGTACTGTGGTCCGATATGGCGCTGATACTGCCCATTGTGGATGAAACATTGATGATGCGCGGGTTGGAAGAGCGTTTGAGGAGTGGAATGAGGGATTCGGTGATGAGTGTAGGGCCGTAGACGTTTGTTTCAAAAGTTGTTCGGAGGAGCTCGCGGGAAGGCCACTGGCCGTCTGGCTCAGGGCATATCCCGGCGTTGTTGATAAGGACGTCCAGATGGTTGAAATCTTGTTCGATTGTTTTGGTTGCGTTCTCAATGGAGGAGTCGTCGTTGGCGTCGAGCTGGACAATGGAGACGGTCCCTTGGAGGCCTGGCTTGGCCTGCACGTCTTTCAGTACTTTCTCGCCCTTGGAGATGTTTCGTGCGCCGATGACGACGTGGTATTTTGGTGAGGCAGAGGCGATGTAAATGACAGTATCCAGGCCAATACCGTTTGTCCCACCTGAAGGTTGTCAGTGCTGAGTTGGTGCTGAACAAAGCCAATGACTTACCGGTAATGAGAACAATCTCCTTATGAGAGCTTGCTGTCATTTTTCTAACGGTATTATTTGATTCCAGGGAGGATGGGTTTGCGTGGTCGATGGTGGATCCAAGTTGTTGTGGAGTCTGGATGGCCTGGCGGAAGGCACACGAACATATATAGCTTCAGTCATGACATCGACGAATCCATTTTCTTTAGGCGTCCATCAGATTCAAGTCGTTGTGAACCAAGAGCCGGGCCGGAGTTAGATTATTGTCGGACGTTAGAGGCGTGTTCGTCGTGAGGGCGCTATACGCATGCATGAAGTTGCAGCTGTCCCCGGACTTAAGGATGAAGTCCGACAAGCAGGCCGGCGTGATGAAGCCACTCAGACGCCCTGCCAAGTCGGGCGTAGCGAAGCGATCTATTCAGGTTGCATTCGCAACACCCAAACTTCACGTTTGGCTGGGCTGGGTCGGTTTGTAATAAATTTGTGGATGTGTCATGGAGATATCGGCTTGGGTTCACCCGTTCGCGCCGCTGCTATAGCGAAAGCTCATGCGCGATATGACCTGTCAGCAATTACCAAGACGTTGTCTTATTTGCAGTGTCGGCCTGGGTAAAACGCGTGGGGCAGGGTTAGCGGCGAGCGGCGCGCGACACGACGTCATGTTAGATTCAGCCCACCAAATGTCTGCGCGCGCCTGCAGCCTGCCCAATGTCGCATCACTCCAGGTTGATGCCCCATTGACGTGCATAGCGCTGCCGAAAACATAACATGCCCTCCCTTGTTCGAAAGTTGCTCGTGTTCGCTGCTGTCGATGGTCTGATCCTACAGCCTTCCCCGCCCCGCAACCATCCGCCGGCGACACAACAGGCCATCAAAGTCGACTACAAGGGCAATGTCGGGCCTCTACTCAAGGATAGGCGCGAGGAGGACACGGCGCCAGTATCTGTGGAAGCGCATGGCGTAATTGGTACGAGCGCAGTCGCTGGCGCATTGCGATGCTTATACACTAATCCGCCGACCAGGTCTTCTGAAAATCGCCACATCCTACTTCCTGATATCCATATCCGATCGCGAACAAGTCGCCCAAATACGAGGGAAGCCCATCTACAAAATCACCGATGTCGCCCTCATTCCTCTCTCGTCACAAGCAGACGCGGACAAGGCAATCGCAGCCACCCGAGATCACCTAAGGCGTCGCAATAGGGCGCCGGGGTTAGAAGACGACGACACTGACAGCGAGAGCGACGATGGGGCACCAAGTGTGACTGACTCAGTGGTAGAGGAGTCACCTCCAGCGAAGAATGAAGTCACAGATCCAGTCACGGGCCGAAAAGGCAGTCCGCATCCCCAGACCAGTGTCGCCGAGGATGTCATACAACGTAAAGGAGTCTACGGCAGATTTGCCGACAAGTGGTTTTCGCGCAAGGGATGGAGCGCAGACAATCGTCGCATGCAAGGCTTGAGTTCTGATGAGAACCTTGCTGCAAAGAACGTACCGCAAAATGTCGACTCGGTCGTGCCCAACGAAGAGGAACAACCCAAGAGTGAAGCCAAGCCAGACGCCATCCCAATAGACGACAAGAATGTGCCGAAGTCAGTCAGTCCAGAAACCATCCCCAAAGCTCTAGGCGGCGAAAAAGATGCAGCTACAATAGCGCTGTTGCCAAAGATCCTGCAGACTACCAAGATGTACTTTTCGTCGGGCAACTTCTTCTTTTCTTACGAGTATGACATCTCGCATGGCATTGGCCAGCAGCAGCCCAGTTCCAGTGTGGCCCTCTTCAAACAATTTGATCCTCTGGTTAGTCTATACTCGACGTGTGTCATGCAGCTGCTAACGTTGCTAGTTTTTCTGGAACCAAAATATCGTCTCTCCCTTCATAGAAGCTGGCCAACACTCCTTCGTCCTCCCTATATTACAAGGCTTCGTCGGCCAGCGGCCGTTTACCATCAAGACTGCCGACGGCGAGTCGAGCAGCCTAGTAGTTGATCCTAGCGCAACCCCGGATGATATACAGTTGCAGTCCTGGCACGAGAAACAAAAAGAGCAAGTTACGACCGGCGAAAGTACGGACAAGCCTGCGCCAGAAGACACTCTCAAGGACGGGAAAGATTTCCTACTGACTCTTATTTCGCGACGATCCACAAAGCGAGCTGGACTTCGCTATCTACGCCGCGGCACGGACGACGAGGGCTACACAGCCAACAGTGTCGAGACCGAACAGATACTCTCGACTCCGACATTCAATACCACACAGGACAAGGTTTTTTCCTTCACCCAGATTCGAGGATCTATCCCGCTCTTCTTCTCTCAATCACCGTACAGCCTCAAGCCCCAGGTCTCTACGTGGGGGTCATTCGAAACGAACGCTGTCGCCTTCAAGCGGCACTTCGCAGATTTATCTTCGCGCTATGGGGACATATATTGCGATTCACTCATCGATAAACACGGCAACGAGGCAAAGATTGGGGAGCTCTATGAACAGCATGCGAAAGCGCTCAATGAAAATGGCGGCATCGACGGCAAAGGCAAACAGCTAGGGTTTGAGTGGTTTGACTTCCACAACGTGTGCCGTGGCATGCGCTTTGAGAATGTCTCCAAGCTGATGGACTCTATCGAACCCTTTATGAAGTCTTCCAGCTGGCTCGAGATTGCGGACAACCAAGTTCAGCAAAAGCAGTCCGGCGTTCTGCGCACGAATTGCATGGACTGTCTAGATCGAACCAACGTCGTCCAATCTGCCTGTGCTAGGACCGCACTCGAATCGCAGTTGTCCATGGGAAGCTATACCATCGATCTCCAGAACGACCCGAGCACTTCGTGGTTCAATACACTCTGGGCTGACAATGGCGACGCAATCTCTCGTCAATACGCTGGTACCGCGGCACTCAAGGGCGACTTCACGCGTACTCGGAAACGTCAGATAACAGGAGCTCTGACCGATTTCGGACTTACGTTGACTCGGTACTACAACAATATCGTGAACGACTACTTTGCCCAGGCGGTCATCGACTATCTTCTTGGGCGGGCAACCGACACAATCTTCTCGGAATTTGAAGCGGACATGAAGAGCTCCGATTACTTCGTTGACGTGCGGAAGGTGCGACAGCAGGCGATTGAGCGTTCAGCGGGTATAGTCATCGAAGACCATGATGAAGATCTGGTACAAGGGTGGACGCTGAGCGTACCCACCGCCGTGAACCAAGTCAAAACAGCCACGTTCGAGGAAGCAGTCCTGCTGCTTACTGAAAAAGCCCTGTACTTTTGCCGCCTAGACTGGGGTACAGAAAAGGTACGCGAGTTTGAGCGCATCCCGCTTGAAAACGTCCAAGGTCTGATGCGCGGCGTTTACGTTACGTCAACCCTAGCACACCGACACACCGACACGGACAAGAACGTGGGACTCATCATCCGGTACCGAGCCGACAGCCAGGGCAAGCTAGTGCGCAGGAACACAAGAGCGTTAGATTCAGGGGTTGGAACCGACGATGACAAGAAAGGCGACACTAAGAGAGTCCAGAAGCAAGATGCCGCGGGCCGCTTCCTAGCGTTCAAGGCTCTACCACCTCGAAGCAGTGTCCCCTCGTCTCCAAACGACGCACCTGAAGACGAAGGCGAGGTTGTAAAGTCGGTCTGCGAAGAGATTGCACGAATCGCCAATCGCATGACGAGGGAAGACGGCGAGGGAGACCGAAAAGTCGAGGTGGAACAAAAGGACATTATCAGCCTTGCGGATGCAAAGAAGAGTACCGGGTACCTGGAGCAATTTGAGTATTCCCTGAAGAAGCTTGTTTGGGGCTAAGCTTTGGGGGCTGCAGTGCGGCTCTGTCGTGGTGGACCATTTCTGTGTACATCATTTTCGGCGCCCAGTATAGGTGGTGCCTGTACCGTTCTCGATACTATTATTAATCGGTTGCTTTTTTTTCCACTCTCGCCACACGACTTGTATCTGAAACTCACAGCATCTAGGCGGCGTCAATAACAATAACACAAGCGTTGCATCCTTTGACAAGTGATAGACGCGTCTACCACCACATCGACCAACATTCTCCAACTGTCTCGCGCCTCGGTCATCTAAACGAACAGCAGCGGTTACCAAATACCCACTCTTCCTGACTCACCCGCACTCTCTGGTCCCCAAATATCATACCACGCACCTCCACTTTTCCCAAGCTTTTCGCACAGTCACATGAAGCGGCAAAACCTGGCCCCAAGGGCACATGCATGCATGCATGCATGCTGCATCCAGCGCAGTGGAGCCCCCGAGGGGGGGAGGGGGGGGGGAGGTACCACATCGCGGCACCACACCCCGGTACCAGCGGAGAGAGCCAGGATGGTGGATGGGACGTCGGTCACGGTTCTGGAGACTGGCAGGAGGCAGAAAATGCGGGAGAGGCGCTTCTTGTCGTTGTTGCTTGCCAGATGAGATGACCAGCTAGCAAGCTTTGGATCGGCACAATAAGGACCGAATCGGGGAGTGCTTCCGCTTTTTTTTTTTGCTTGCGTCTAGTTGCTTGTGTTCAGCCGCAAGATACGGTGCATACGATGGTTTGTGTGTGTATTCCCCTCGGTGTTCGCAAACAGAGAGGTAGACGCCGTGTGCGTGGCTTGCAGGAGCTGCGCAAGAGGGCCTTACCATGTGCGGGCTTTTTTTCTTCTCTTTCTCCAGCTGGGGAAGTAAAAAAAGCTCCCCCAATCTTTGCGGAGTGCGTTTATCGCTCTTGGGCCCCACTGTTTTCTTCGGACTCGCACTTGGATTCTCGGGGCCTTGATCGCTAACGCCGATGCTTTTTTTTTCCGGTTTTTGCTGTATCAGTGGAGGGCAGCGCACGCCCATTCTACTAGCTATCTTCCCTTCGGGGCTCTCTTCGTTCGCGCGCTAGAAATGTCCATCGGCACATGCAACCTGCTTTATGCCCAACGCGCGACGTCCTCGATAGCCTTTGTTTCGTCGCTCAAGGCCCCCCATCTTGTGTCGCTGCTGGTGGCTACGACTTTCCCCGAAGTTGGCGAACGGAGAACAGCATCCAGTCGGGAATGTGTCGCCTCCAGCTCGGTCATACGATGGATGCATGGCCTGACGGGCACAGTGCCAACGCCTGGTCACGGCACAGCAACGCCACGCCAGTCTTGAAGGACCTTGACGAAGCTTAGCAGCAAAGAGGCTCATTCGGTACTCGGCATGAAGGGCTTAAGCTTTTTCCCACTTGACGGGGAGGGCGCAAGCAATGCCCGCGCTAGCTGCAACGCGGTTACATTGAGAAAAGCGGGCCGAGGACAGCGGCTCTATGCCTGAGTGGCTGCATGCAGTTTCTAATCGCGATATGTGACGTCAAAGGTGGGTAAGCCTCATCTCCAGCGCGAATTGCAAAGGGGGAGACGAGGGGGCCCACAACGCAAAGGCGCGTGGAAAAATCTGCTTTAATGGGGTGGATGCGTGTGGGCGGTCTGGAGAGTCTGGAGACGAAAGAAGCTGGAGATTGAGTTTTTTTGCGGAGGTGCGGAGGGCACGCGTTTAGGAAAATCTCAGGGTCGCTGGAGAAAAAGATGGGGGGACGAGGAGGACGGCACAAAAGTGTGGTACTGTCAAACCTCGACAGGCAGTTTTCAGTGATGATCGAAAGCATCGGTCTTTCGATCGCGCGAAATAGACGGTTCATCGTGTTTTTGGTCGTCGGTTCCTTGGTACGGGCTGAAGACATGGTTTGGGGGATTGCGTGTGGAGCGTTTACTGTGGTCGGTGATGGTTGGAGATGAAGAGAGAGAGAGAGCAAGTTGTGTGGGATTCGATTGCGCAGCGAGATTTAGTTGATCGTCGTGACAGAAAAAGTACGCTGTTCTGAGGAGGCAAAAGATAGGTGGTCGTGTAGTACGTCAAGTGAAGCTGTTTTGCTGCGATGAGTGCAACATCAAGTT
>QXCR01000179.1:0-60202 GCA_004380135.1 Stemphylium vesicarium
AGACTTGGCCATCTTCAGTGTCCATGATGATAGAGTGGCAGACAGCGACAGCATATAGGGCTCGCCGGCGGTCTTTGTATTGTACGACGAAATTTTGGGGGCAGGCGCGTTACGAGGGCAGACAAAAATCCTTCAACTTTGGTCGAATGAGCAACAACTCGTAACATTGACGAGGGTCTACATGTCGGGTCATTCTTCTTTGTACTCGGTCCTCTTATCTTGTTTGGGTAACGGTCGAGACACAAGAGCGAGATTTACCACCTATCAAACGCCTTGTGCAAGAAACACAAAATCGTGCTACAATACTCGCAAAGCGCAAATTGACAAAAGAAACAAGACCAAGAGCGAGAACGTTACCCTCACCAACACGTTCCTCAACGACGCCCACACACCCCAGCCCCAGCAGCAGCCCCAGCGCACCAACCAATCAACCCCTCCCCCCCCCCCACCTAATCCCGCTGACACGCCAACAGCCCACGCAAACGCAACGTAACGCGTGATGCAAGCACCACAAATGTCGTGACCAACATCTCACGCAATTGCGCTAATGCTTGCCAAGCCACCGCGTACCTTGCGTATGCGCGGGAAAAAAGCTTCAGCCGCGGCGTTGCAGCGGACTCGCGCGAGAGTGGTGTGATTGCGGGTGCAGGTGCCAAGGCAAGCAGCTTGACGGGAGGAGCTCCTCCTAGGGAGATGATGATGATGTGATAATTTATGAAATCGACCATCGACGAGAAAGGAGATAGTAGGGAGGGGGATATGCGTTGCTTACACAGCCTTGTGAATTATACGTCGTTTTTTACCGTGCCCGTGCTGGGTTGGAAAGGTGTTCCGGCGTTCCGCAAATCGTGTGTTTGTAAGCTCGAAGACGTAGAGAAAACGGTGGTTTCAAAGCAACGGGTAAGCAAGGCATGTAAGCTACGCGATTTAAAAAAGCGAGGAGGGGGGGGGGGGGGGAAGATACCCCCTTCACTCCGCTAGAGGTCTAGGAGCAAGGTAACGTAGATTACCAACTGCGTGACTGCGTCTGCGTTCTTTCGCGCATCTATTCCGTTGTTCTAGGCTGCCAGCTGCTGCAACTGTGGAGTACCGTACCTAAAGGAGCCGAACAAGCCCCCTTGCATCCTTTATTTAAAGACTCAAGAAGTGCGCACGACAGTTACCATCCTACAAATTTTGGGCCTGTTGCATCGCGTACCTTTTTTTTTCTGCCTCACTGACACCCTCGACGCAAAAGAAAAAAGAAAATCCATCCGCATCTACATCTCCATTTGCATCAGGCACGCGACAACGGAAACAAAGACCCCACACTTACCCTTACCTGCCCTACCCAGTCTTACTGTACAACCCCCGACCACATTTCCCGAAGTCGAATCGGCCCCACATCGTCATCATCATCCTTCACGAGCAAGTAAGACGACCGAGCGACTACAAAACATCATCTCCCCTTAAATCAACCCCGTCAAACCTGAAGACAAGAAAACCTAACCCTGGTCGTCTTCAAGAAAAAAGAACACAAAAAATGGCCATCTCAACACACATCCTCCCATCCCTCCGCCGCTACTCAACCAGCAACTGCCATCTCCCCCGCGACCCGCACTACAGACTCAAAGCCTCGCTTGCGACGGGATATGTTTTTTCGGCGCTTGCGCTGCCGTTTGTGCCGCCGTTGTTGGAGACGAGGAGGGCGAGGGCGGATGGGCGGTATCTGAGTAGGTATGTTTGAGTCTTTCATATGGCTGGAAAAGGTATTTGTGTGTTGGAAGGAATAAAGTGGTGGTGGTGGGGTGTATGATGGGGATGGTTGAATGATATGCTAACGAGAGACCGGTTAGGGAGAATGCGTATTGCTCGTCGCAGACTTTGGGGTGTGCAAGATGAGTCGTTTGGCTAGTTGGGTGAGTTTGACACGGAATCATGGCCTGTGAGGTTGTTGCTAATGTCGCGGCGCAGGGTCTTTTCTTTCGCTGTGAGGGTTTTCTATGTTGGCATTACACATACCCGGCGTTCTTATCTTTTGGGGGGTTCATCTTTCGGGCGTGTGGAAACTATGCATCACATAGATGAGGTTGATATCACTGTACATCTGCAGCGATAAATGGGGGCGGAGATTAAATAAATATGCATTAGCAATGCATGACGTCCAAGCAATCTGCATTCTAGCCAAACCTGCGTTCTAGTGATACATGGTCGCGAGACCCCGAAACAACGACTGCAATCATTGACGTGCGTCCTCAGTCCAGGTCGTCATTGGGAGCCTGCTGCGTTTCCACCGCGTCATGCATCTCCTCTTCTTCTTCTTCTTCTTCTTCTTCTTCTTCGTCTTCATCCTCGTCTCCGTCTTCACTGGCTGTCTCGTACATGGTAACGTAAAACTCTCCGTTATGCTCGAAGACTTGCATGCCTCCTTCCTCGTCCATGAAACCATCCTCTTCATCAAGCTCAAGATCCAGCTCCATATCGTCATCTTCATCAAGGTCATCAACTTCAAACTCGTCGCTATCGTCCAAAGCGGCAACCTCATCATCTGTGTCGAACATATCCATGAATGGGAGTCGGCGACCAGGGCGCACAAACTTGTGCCTCAATAGGTGAATGCCGCGGCGAGTCTCGGCGGTTATCCTGTTGATGTCGCTATCACTCAGCTCGTCTGTCTCTGGAAGGGCGTCATCGGTATTCCTGGCGGCCGGTCCAGATTGTCCATCTTCATCAGTGTCAATGTGCCGACGGAAGCCCACCACACTCGCATCGTACGCGCAATGAAGAAGCGGAGGTCGTTCGTTGTGCAGATAGGGTGGTATCAAACCAGAGCTTTTGTGTAACTCGACAAACATTTTGAGATTGACACCAGCTTTGAATAGCCTGTATGCTTTTGCGTGGCGATTTCGGAGGACTTCGGGAGTGCAAATGTAGTCTGGATCGGCCAAGTCGAGCCTATGCGCCGCAACGGCATGTCAGCATGTATCACGAGCAGGTTTTTGGATCAATTCAAATAATAAAGTCCGAAACTTACCAAGGATGAGTAGACTGCACCAGCTCAAGTGTATCAAGCGATGGAAGCGCCGCGTAATGGTCAAAGTCGGGTGGGTGATCCCAAAAATCGACGGGAACATCCCAGTGGCGGCGGACTCGGAGGGTTTCAAGGCTTGGCGGAGCAAGATCGCGGTTCATTACAATAGCCTGGTGTAAGAAGGAACTGGTATCGCACTCGATGTATTTGAGGGCATGGAAGTTGCGCATACCATCACCAGGGGGGCGAATGCTCCGAAGGACATGTGGGCTGGTGTCCAGATTCCATCCGGGATCGAGATGTGTGAGGCTTTCCAGCGAGTGGGCGACAGCCGAAAGAGCTTTCAACGATGCGCACGGGTCTTTGGACAAGATGGGCTTAGGACCCCGTGAACGATGAATGTTGAAGACGTTCTCGCCAAGTGTCAGCGACTTTAGCCGTGCTGGTGTGCGTAGTATACTGAGAAGGCTCTTGGGTTGGAGTTCGCACTCGTCAAAGTACAAAGACGTTAGGGGTGTCTTGCCGACGTGTGAGGAAAGCTCGGGAATCTCTCCAGCAGGGAATGCAACACAAGACACGTGCAGGTGACGAAGCGTGGGATGTTGGAAAAGACAGTGAAAGCCATTGAGCTCCCAAAAGTCGGTGGAAGTGCCGTGTGAGTGAATGGTCAAGCGCTCTAATAACGCCAGGCCGACGGTCCGCTCAACATCCCTTCCTAGTCTTCGCTCTGCCATGATCTTATCTGCTTCCTTGGGGCCTTCGGCGCATGCAGTATCTATGGCGCGGCGGAAGCGCTGCATGTCGCCCTCCACCCAAGCCTCGCCGCCCGCCCCCTCCCAATGGAAGTTGTCGTAGGGGCTCTCAATATGCCAATGTCTCAGGTTGACCATGTCGGCCACGCATTCATTGAACGTCGCCCTCAATTCATCGGTATCCTTCAGATCCCCCGGCTTGTACTGATAGAGGATTTTGAGTGTCTGTACGGCGCGCACGCGTTCGCGACGCAGGGTAAAGGCGGCGATGATGGCGTGGAGATTATTTACGGACAGCAATTCGACCGTCTTGTAGAGGCGTTCCTCGGCAAGATGCTGCATGCTGCGACATGTCCGGGCGAGAGAGCATAGTGTTTTGTTGTCGCCTTCGAGATGGTCGATTACGAGGAGCGCAAGTTCGTTGGGAAGCGCCGATTGCGCGCTGTTTAGCAAGCCCGACGCCATGATTGCGCTTTATCATCGGCGTGTGGAAGAGTGTGGGTGTAGTTGAAGCAAGTGGGAGCCTGATTGGAAACGCGAATTTAGTTGCGCTATCAAATTATGCAGGGATAAGCAATGGGGGGACAACCGCGGGGTTGCGAGGCGCTTGGGCCAATGACGT
This sequence comes from Stemphylium vesicarium, assembly GCA_004380135.1. NCBI lineage: Eukaryota > Fungi > Ascomycota > Dothideomycetes > Pleosporales > Pleosporaceae > Stemphylium > Stemphylium vesicarium. Next base: position 4,385 of record QXCR01000179.1, read on the forward strand.
CGACGCGCCCTGAATCCACCCGCTACTTAATCAAGTCTCCCCAAGAACTACATCAACTTCTTCACTTTTGTCACTAGGGTTAGCATTTGCTTGAACTTGCTTGATTTGGTAAAACGATTAAAAAAATTTATCCTTATACACCTGCTTGCGGATCTTGCTCTTCGCACAAGTCTAACATCAACATCATGTACACAAACGTCTGTAAAATATCAATCAACCTAATCGGATGACCTCTTTTACAAATATGACGAGCAATGCATGTGCTCAGAAGATGCTAGCTGCGGCATTTTATCTGTTCAGTTCACTGACCTGCCTTCACCTTCACCTGATGGAGCACGGACGTGGTCTATAATCCGGGGCTCAGTGAAGGCCCCTCTTGTTGCACGAAACAATAACTTATACCGCGGCCACCCCACTCATACCAAGTCCAAACCACAAAGTTTCAGTACGAGTGAAACTGCTGCATCTAACCGCCAAATTGTCCTACTGCAGTCGCCGCACCAGCATCAAAACACAATGGAGATGGATTCACCCACCGCAAAATACGCCAACAAGCGGACAGCAGAAGAGACCCCATCTAAGATCTCAAACTCCCCTATCATCACAGACAAGACAACCCGCATCCTGCGCCGCCACCACCACCGCCGCCACAACATCGCGGCCTCACTATGGGGTCCCGAAATCCCACTGCCCCAAACCCAGTCGCAAAACACTCCTTGTACTTCAAAGCCACCCTTCAACATCTACGCAGCGCTCCTCCGGCACCCAAACCTCTTCTTCCAATTCGCGCTCCGCCTCCCATACCCCTCCATCCTTGCCCTCTACGCCATCGACAAAGAATTCCACTACCGCCTAAACAAGTACAGCGTCTCTTTAATCCACGACTACGCCCGGCACCACGCGCCTCTCGCAGGCCACATCTTCAGCTGGGTCCTGTATCCGCAGTTACTGATTTCAGATCCGCAGCTGCGGCCCATGGACGGGCGCGAGTGGCTTGCGCGCGACGTACCCGGGTTCCGGTGGGTGGGCATGATACTCTGGCGGCAGAACCTGGTGCGTAGTATCCTGAGTATGTTGGCTGTGGAGGGTCATCGCGTACCGGATGGGTGCGAAGCCGCGCTCATGAAGTTCTGGTGCCTCATGGAGATGCGCACGACGGCTCTACGGTCATCTTTCCTCCACGACGACGAGATCTGGACAGATACTGATATCGTGCTCATGCAGCTTTTCACGATTAAGCTGGATATGCGGTTGTCAGACCCCGTGCTGGGGAATGGCGCGGCCCAGTTGGGCGCCATGCTACTCAGCCAGAAGAGTCTGAGCACCCTGTGGAAAGTGCTGGCTGGACGGGTTCGGTTGGATTATGATGCGGCGACTAAGATGATGGTGAGGACGTACGTGAGCGAGGACCTCGATACTGATGCGCATCCTTGGCTGGACGATGAGCTGGATAATGGGGTGGCTGAGGCTGAATGGGGGCTTTTGGCGAAGGAGGGCTGGCAGAGTGATGGAGGAAGGATGATGCATGCGATTGATATGGTTGTTACTGAGGGCGTTAGACGCGGGCTGTATGTGCAGCAGTATTATCTGGATTTCGTGCTGTATGGCTTTGTGCATGGGGAGGCAGGGAGGAATCTGCCGCTGCCGACGCGGTTGAGGGGCGATGGGAAGTTGAGGTTACCTAGTGAGGGGTGGCCGGGCAAGGAGGTGCGGAATAAGACGATTAGAGAATTGGATGTGCGCTTTGGACTTGCGTAGGAAGCAGAGGGGTTGAGGCGGACGGCGTAGAGGTTTCGTTGGGTTCGGGTGCTGCGAAGGAGACTTTTTTTGTGCTGGTTGATTTGGGCTGTGGTTCTGCTTTGGTGTCTTCGGTAGCTGATGATGTAGTAGTCGCTGGCGCTGGCGCTAGCGGCTCGGTGTCGAAATCTTGCTCGTTGCTCCCTTGGTCGATGTTTGACCGTGCCTCTCCGCTATATAACTAAAAGGGTATATACATTGTATAATGATAAAAAGATAATCGGACCAGCCTTTTTTGGGGGTTCTCGCGCTTTCCGCGCCAGCTTTTTTCCTTACTTGGATGCAACCGTGGTAAAATTGATTTAGCTGAGGAACTTGGAGCTGAAGCGCCTGAGCCTCTGGCCGCCGCGGTTACCGAAGCCGAAGCCGCCGAAGCCGTTGCCTTGGCCGCGACCACCTTGGCCCTGGCCCTGACCCTGGTTCTGGTTCTGGCCCTGGGTAGCGTCCTGGTTTTGCCCTTGTTGGGCCTGGCCTTGGCCTTGACCTTGACCTTGCTGGGCTTGTTGGTTCTGGCCCTGACCTTGGCCTTGGTTGCCATTCTGGTTGCTGTTGCCATTTCCATTGTTCTGGTTGCCGCCGTTGTTCTGGTTACCATTTCCATTGCCATTGCCGTTGCCAGCATCAGGAGCCTGAGTCGCAGCGGGGATAAGAGCTATTAAAACGTTAGCAGCAAATCCACACCCAAGTCTATGTGAACGTGTAAAAACAAGTAAAACGCACCGGAAATGGCACTAGCACCCTCATTACCACCTGCAGCACCTGCAGCCTGGTTCGCTGCAATAGCAGCAGGGAGATCCTTTTGATTTTGCAGAATCTGTGCCGAAATACCCTCGAGTGTCTGGGCAGTGTCGACGGCTAAGTCGCAGTGAGTTATGCGTACATGATGGGTAAAAGAGCTGGGTACCAAGGGTATGAGACAGAAAGTAAAAGTGTTGACTTACCGGAAGCGCTTTCGTTTGTTCGACCAGTACCGTCAGTCTGCTGGACGGCAAAGCATCCACCAAAAGGACCGGCGATGGCGTTGTTGCGGCATCGAACGGTGCAGATGTTTCCAGTGGAAGCGCCGAGACAGTTGAAGTTGTCAGGCATCTGGACGTTGATTACGAAATCCTTCTCCTTTGCTTGCGAGAGACCAAAGGAACCGGGAATGTTGTTCGAGACCTTCAGGGGGGTGAAGGTAGTAACGGCGTTGCTTGTCTCGTCCATGTCGCACTCAAAGGGACCAGCACCATCGGCGTTGACCTGGTGGATGGTGACAGCCAGCATGGATCCAGACGAGACTTGGGCCATGCGGCCGGCTGCGAGCTCGTTCTCGGTTTGCTCCCCAATGTCGATGTTGCCGGCGATCTCGGTCCTTCCGCATGCGTTGACGATGTTTTGGCTAATCTCCTCGTCACGGATGATGGTGGCATCTTGTTGGCAGGGAGAGATGGTTGTGCAGTTGCGGGCAAGGTCAGGGTCGACCAAGAAGCCTTGGCTTTCACCAGAGTCGCCAACGGCCGCCAAGATGGCAGCGTGCGAGTGCACAGTGGTGAAAAGAGCGGCAAGCGCAAAGGTGGTAGCAGAGTAATACATAGTGATGGAAGTAGTAATAAAGTTGGCGCTCAGCGCTGAGAATAGAATGTAAAAGTAGAGAAAAGAGAGAATTAGCGTCGAGCTACTGAGAAGTGAAGATGTTAACCGTTGATGGAGATGAATTGACAGCAGTGGAACTCATGGTATGCTATATACTGCAAAGCATGACAGGCCAGACCACCGTGTTTGTAAAGCCACTTACTCGAGGACCCATGGCAGTATCCACGCCCATGAGACGTGCTTCGGTATAGGTCAAGGGTCGTGTATATGCGTGTTCTGCCCTGGCGCCTCAGTAAAGACTTGGCAAGACGACAAGTGGAGTCCGGGAGGCTGCCAAGACAGGAACAAGCAAGCCTCAGCAAACCTCGCGAGAGCTTGTAGCGGATCCGCGACGGGACTACCTAGCCTGTCATAGACGTGCAAGCGCTGTGGTGAAGCGACTCCACCGGCTTCAAACTTCGAGAACCTGTACAGCATCATGCTCTCCGTGATTTAGCGCTGGCCGAACCAGTATCGCGCAGTGTGTGCTGCGGTAGCACGCTAACGATGAGGCGTGTGAGGTTTCGATGACCGAAGAGTCAAGTTTCGAATCGTCTTGTAGCACGCCACCACGAAACACGACGGCTTGGTACAGCCGACATCCAACGTCCTGGACATGTGCCGGAAACGATGCACAGACGTTTGTCGAGCCGGCAACGAATTATGGCTCCGCGAGGTTCCAACAGCCTCGGGGCGCTGGTGTTTTGAGATCAAGCGCCGTGGAAAGCGGGTCCCTCCCGTTACATGGTGGTGGGGCCGCCCGTTGAAGCAGGAACACCGCCACGGGCCTCGGCAAAAGTGCATCGAAATCAGCCTGTTGTGCTCTCAATAGTCGTACAGCAAAGCCTTTTGCCATTCCAGCTGCGATAAGGTAAAGGAGGTCAGTGCTTTTCGTTCAATGTTGAGACCATCTGCTACCTCAGGAGCCACTCACCTCGGCTAGGTTCTGCGAGTTTTGGAAAACGTGTAGAAATGGGGCCAGTATGGAATCTGGGCCCAAGTGTCGGTATTCATTCAGCACGTCTTCCCGCATTGTCCCTTTGGGAAGAACAGCACCGTGTGCAATCAAGCATTCAAACATCCTCTTGTTCTTGTGCCGTATTGCATGGACAATTGCAGGTTTCTTGTTCCTCCAGTCCTCTTCGTTGGCATCCCCGCCAATCTCCAAGAATAATTGCACGACATCTCCTTGACCTCTCCAAGCCGCCGTGGCTAAAAGCCGTGGCTTATGAGAGTATTTGAGTTGTAACAAACGCACTGCTTCCATGTACCTCGAACCTGCTATTTCCTTTACCAGATGGTCCCCATACCAGGTGGGGCGCCCGCTCAACATTGCCCGTAGAATCTCAGTGTGACCACGATCAGTGGCATCATCAATGAGATCTGCTGCGTAGCCCCAAGACGGATTCGAGATGATATTTGCTGACCGCGAAGCAAGATGAAGAGCCATGGCGATCCAGTTGCTTCTGCAGCAGAAACGAAAAACCCAACTCTCTCTGACGCGTCGAGGAGCTATTTTGTACTTTTTAAGCACCTCCATGAGAAAATCCCAAATCTCCGGGCTTGGAGTCTTCAATGATCGCATCAAGGCTACGTGCTCAATCTTTATGCGCCTGTCATGGGAAAACCGCCATGGGATGGTCTCAGTGGCGTAGTTGAAGATGAAGCGGGCCATGTCCGCCCTTCCCTGGCGTGAAGCATGCGGTAACATCTCACATCTATTTGCAGTGATTTGACCCGCCAGATAGAGTTCGACCATCTCTATAGATCCAAACCTAGCAGCCAACGCAGAGCATGAGCCAAAAAGGGTGGAAGTCGTGCGGGGCACTCCCCATTTTTCCACATCCCAGACGTGATTCATGTAGACGGCAGCGGCCTGGACGTGGCCTTCGAACTCCTCTTCTGTAGGCGTCTTCCAGGGTCGATCGCGAATGAGAATGGAATGAACATCCTGTCGTTCCACCACCAAGGTAACCAGAGAAGTAACGTAATGGCGGATGTCTGAGGCTTTAGGAGCCAGTCGTTCAGCAACCTTGCAAATACAGACCTGAGCGGGCTGTTCGTTGCTGGGATTGTTCATGATGCGAAGAATCATGTAAGAAATGGTGAAAGAGTTCGATTTTTGAAGCCTAAGGATTTCTTTAGTGTTAAGCATGCCGTGAATGCATATTAATTCGGGTATCTGCTCCGAGAACAAGCCTGAGGGATGTCAGCCGGTGGGATCGGAATGCGTCCCAGAATGCATGAGAACAGGAAATGCCTACGGTTGACGAGTCGTATTCTGACGCCCTCTTTAATGCCTCGGATTGTTATGGCATGGTGGAGGATGAGCTGAACCAGCTCCAGGGGAAGGTCAAGTAGGCGAAACCTGACGCGATTGATGCTAGTACAGCTTTCCATTTTGAACTTTTTGTGGGATGTGTATTTTGTAAGTTGGCTAGCAGTGGGTTTCTTTATAGACACATCAAGCTGTGCCACAGTGTTGGATTCCAGATTAATCTAATACAAATATCTCGGGCAGGAGTAGTGTGGCTTGGTGAGTCAATAACAAGATGACCGTTGTAGGCAGGTGCATAAGTAGACGTGCCCTCATTGGCTTGCTGATGAGAGGAAGAGATGATATTCATCCCGTCTGAAGGAAGACGCAAGGCTGTGCAAGATAGATAGCATGCTGGTGCCTGAACAGGGCTGAGGCAAGTCCAAAGGTCAGAGCCCCTGTCATTAATTCAGCGCGCATGTCGGATGCGACCGTGCATTCGATAGAAAGTCTCAGACAACTTCAAGCCCCAAAGTGGGAATAATAAAAAATGTCGAAGAATCTGTTGCTGTGCGACAGTGCGCATAGAGATAGTGATGGAGAGGGTGCAGCGTCGGTTTAGAAGGGCGAGGCATCACAGCGTCACCCCCGCAAAACGCCGCTAAACGCCGAAACAATCAGACCACTTTCGACGCATTGCATCCATCGCTCAGAAAACTGAACTGGCGAGCTGTCGCAAAGTTCCCCAACACCTCAATTCGCCTTTTTGAAGAAAAGCAATTGGCCGCACAAAATGAATACAGTAAGAGCCTTGAATCCCCAGTAATAATGACATAGTACTGACATGGACAAAAGGTCAAATCAGTATAGTACGTCACACTTTCACACACACCCAAACCCACGCCCAAACAGCTACATAGCTACCCTCAACTACCCATGCACTCCCCACATCACTCCCACCCCAGCAAAGCAACACAACTAACACTCCCCACAGCTACGGCTGGGCAACCCTCATCGTCGCAGGCGGAGGCGCCTACTTCTTCGCCAAACGCAGCATAAACGCGGACCGAGCGCAAAAAGCCGAACAGGACCGACAAAAGCGCGCCCGCATCTACGCGCTCGAACAAGGCCTCGAAACCTCGCAACCGTCTACTACGCCGCTGAATCCGACGGCGCGGCCGGGCAGCACACAGAGGGCGCCAAGCGTGACGAGCTCGTCGGAGGCGAATAATAATCCCAGTATGCAGGCGAATCAGGATCCGGCGCCGACGAGACATGCGCCTGCGAATGAGGGGCAGAGAGTGGACGAGAAGAGCAAGTATGAGGCTAGTGATGTGTATCGGAGTCGGAAGGGGGATCGGTTCTCATGAGAATGTGAGGTTTTGGGGAAGTGTAAACGGTGGTTCGTGGAGAAGATGTGAGAGATATGAAATGACTACTTGTATATATATATACATACATACGCGAGGCTTCATTGCACGCCATTGGGGGGAGGGGGGGGGGAACATGTACAAGTCCGATCAAGGCGTCAGGTTATGAAAGATTTCCACTCTTTTTTAGATGGTACATATTGCTAGCTAAAGCTATGGCAAAGGAAGAAAACTCAAGTCAAAAACGCCTGCGCGATATATCTGGGTATAAAGCGTTTGTTCCGCCCACGCATCATTTTATCCTCCACTCCACTCCACGCGATACTGTTATCCCTTACATGAACATGTTGCTCTTGGGGCTATCCCTTCGCTTCTCATAGAGCCACTTGTTGTTCAGTCCCACGCTCGCCTTTCCTGTCGATGGTGTGGGTGTGCCGGGAGTTGCGCTGCTCGAGCTGTCGCCGAACAGACTGCTACTCATCGAACTTCCATAGCTTAACCGCTTCGTCGCTGACCCATTGAGACTCGAGGAGAAGGGAGAGTTTGAGGTCGACCTTCCGAGGTTCGGTCGGGGGCTGCCATTCATGGGTGAGCCTGAGCCGTAGTCCTGGTTGCTGAAGCTATTGCTACGTGGTGTGGAGCGCTGGTATCGCGGAGGAGTAACGTAGTTTGGAGAGGCAAAAGCAGAGCCTGGCGTCAGAGGCGCATGCACTCCAGCTTTCAAGCCCATGGAAGCGCGTTGGGAGGGTGTGAGAGGAATGTCGGCGATATCATCGGGGTAGTAGCGGCGGACGAGGGGGAGGAAGGCGATGACAATGTTGACGACAAAGACGATGCGGATGAGAAGTATGGCCCATGCACTGAAGGGTACAGCTTTTACGACGGCGTTTATCGGGGTCCTGGCATGACGTTAGCACTTGATGTACCTGGCGAGAGAGGGCCAAACTTACGATGCGTACTCCAATACCTTGACCTTTTCTGTAACACTGTTCCCATAGACGGAGAGAAACAGAAAGCCAGAGTTGAGCACGATAGCTCGGACGTTGCGCTCGTCAAAAGTGGTAGCGTACTGGCGACGCGCGATTTCGTCAAACTTTGGATGCCTCCATGATCCGTTGGGCGTGTACTGTTGTTGAGTCTGCGCGGATGGCGTAGTGGGCATTGGCGGTGTCGCCGACTGCGCGTTCCTTGTGAGCGACATGGCCGACGGGACTTGAAGCTTTGGACGTGGTTGTTTGTTTGGTTCGCAGGGTGTCGCAGCAAAAGTATCTAACGCCAATGGCGCGTACTCTACTGCGCTGTTGCTGTTGGTTAGGTTAGTAATTAGTATTTAATCTCTCGGAAAGAAAACGCGAGACTACAGTGACATTATGGCTGAGGTCGTCGTCGTTGTCGGCGTTGTCGGCGTTGTGAGTGATACAGTGAGCGTTGTACGGCAACCATGTTTTGCCAAGGGCCCTTGGAGGACGACCACTCTAGCTCGGACAGGGGTCCTTTCGCTAGCCAAAGCCCTCTCACCCCGCGTCATCCCGCAGCTGCCAGCCCAAACCCTCCCACTTGCGCCGTCTGCAGCTTCATTCTCTCCATGTCACTTTAAACATGGCTGGACTCCTCGAACAGATCGACGTGGCCATCTCGGACCTCCTCACCGGCTGGAACGTCTACACCACCCTCATTGCTTTCGGTATCGTCGGCTTCCTAGGCTTCATCATCTACGACAGCGCCGACGCCGACACGCACCCGCTGCTGCTGGCGAGACAGGCGCAAGCTTCGTACGTGAGGCAACCAGGAGAATCTGCCGTCTTCAGGTCGCCCGAAACTCCCCATGGCTACCCTCTTCGTACCGGTCTCGCCGTAAGACCTCCCGGCGCTCCCATGTACTCTGCCGGCAAAGATGGCGACCTCCGCGACATCTGGCGACGTGTTACGGGCGAGATACCTCTCGAGAAGGGCGCCAAATCTAGCGGTACTGCAAACATCATGACCGTCTTCGGCAAGGAAGGTGTCACCGAGCACAAGGTTGAGGACGTCACCAAGGAAATCGCCATCATCGGAAAGCATTTGCAGGATCGCGGCGCAAAGAGAGTGGCTGTATATCTGCCCAACAGTCTGGAGTTCCTCGGTACACTCTTCGCGGGCGCTTTCTACGGCTTCACACCCATCCTGATCCCGTACAACCAGCCGCAGGAAACCCTCGTCGAACTCCTGGTTCAGACGGGCGCCGACGCACTCATTGCCGAGGCTGGGTCTCTTTCCCTCGCCGAAGTCAGCCAGGGTGCATCCGCTCTCCGCTCAATCATCTGGACAGTGGAGAAAACCAGCAGGCACATGGACTGGAGTGAGGTGCCCGAGGGCATCGGTGGAAAGATCGACGTCGCTGTCTGGCATGAGCTTGTCCAGGAACAAAAGAACGGTGCTGCTGCTCTTCCTTCGACTTCCGAGAAGCCTCCTGGTATTGTGTTCCTCTGGCAAGAGGCCATTGGCAAGCCGGCTGAGATTGTCGAGTTCACCCAACAGGTATGTACGGACTGAAGGTTGAAGCACACTCTGACTGACCACAACAGAACCTCACTGCTGCCGTTGGTGCCCTCATCACCTCTCTCCCAGCCATACACCGTCTCAACCCATCGGATACCTTCCTTCCCGCCGACGCCTTTACACACTCTTACTGCTTGTGCTTGACACTTGCAGCCCTGTTCTCCCACGCAACAGTCATCATCCAATCGGTGGCTGGCCCAGGTGTAGATCTGACCCTAGCCACTCGCTCCATCGCCCCCACTGTTACCGTCGTCTCTGCCGAGACCGCCGCGAAGCTCCACAATACCACCAAGACTTCGGTCACGGGAGGCCCACAGAAACTGGCCCACTACTTGGAGACTCGAATGCTGACGGCCGGTCGCCTACCTACCGACAATCTTCTCACCAAGCTCAACGCCCCAGCGAGAGCTGCTGTTGGCACTACTCCTGGAAAACTGCGTTTGATGCTCGTATCCGAGCGACAAGGCTTGAACACACCCCCATTGAGCTCCGAGGACCTTTCAGACCTTCGCATCTATACCAAGGCTCGTGTTGTCTACGCTCTGACCACTGCCAAGGTGGCTGGAGCCGTAGCCCAAACGAACATTTACGACTACAGAAGGGAAGAGACGCCGTCGAATAAGCACAGCCACTTTGGTGTGCCGCTGAGCTGTGTTGAGATCAAGGTCAAGGACACGCTACAGCACAAGACTACAGATGAACAGACTGTTGGCGAGCTTGTAGTCAATGGGTCATCAGTAGCTGGTGGGCAGGTTTCACTTGGAGTGAATGCGACTATTCGAGAGGATCATACTTTAGCCTATCTGTAGATACTCTAGCTCATGACATTGAATCAAGCTGGCCATTTCTCCAAGGGGTGCTTTGACAAAGAAAATAAGACCGGCTTTGTAAGACCGAAGAACCGCCTGTAAAGTCTTGAAATTTTGTCGACGAGCCGCTACCAGGTGTCAGATTTGCTTTTGCAGTTTATCGGCTTTGACCCGCGCACATCTGCCGACACCACGTGATATGCTTCAATGAGCGATCGATTGTCGCAGACAAGTGCCTTCATACGTCAAGTCGCAGATAGGGATTGAATTCATCTGCATCTCAGAGAAGACGCGGTAGCTATCAGCTCGCGTGGGGATCGTCTCTCTGGGGTAATATCAGCCGAAACGCCACCGAACCGGTGCCCTCGCTAGAGCTCGACCGACTAGGGTTGCTTATCTGCAGCTGCACGACCATCGAATAGCAGTCTGCGCCATGTCAACACCGTCGCGCTTCCCCCAAGGACCGAGACCGCGGGTTTAAGCCGCTAACACACAAATCTTGCGTCGTGACTGGTACCAGACGAACAATGGCTTGCACAACGATGCTCGAAGAGTATTCATGGCGGCACTATGCCTAGGACGGAACCTCGTTTTCTTGTTTAGAAGGAGCTGGACCCCGGGGACTGTTTTCCCTTTCGCCGCTTATCTTATCACGCTTGACGCTCGTACTTGTAGACGTAACGGTAAAACGTTCGGAGATCTGCACTTGAGCGCGCTGTTCTGCGCGCTGTTCTGCGCGCTACTGGACTGGGGGATAAAAGAGGTGCAGGTATCCCGTTCTTTTCGCACGTTCAAGGTGTAGACGGTTTTTTGGCCTGATTCCATCCCCACCCTTGACATTGCAAGGTCAAGATGCCGTTGATTGAGAAGCCGCATTGGACGGTCAAGGTTGAGCAGCCTAGTAGTGCTTTTGCCGAGGGTAATGCACGATGGTAGGTAAAACATGATGCCATATCTTAGAGTTCGGGATAGAGCAAATGCTGATATATTGTTACCAACAGGACAAACCGAGATCTTGACCCCGTCCCTCGGCATGCTCGAAAGTGGGGTGTAACGAGCTTCATCTCGTACTGGATTTCCGACGCCTTCAAGTAAACGAAACCTCGAAACCATTGCAATAGTAATGAGTCTAACAACTACGCAGCGCAGCAACATGGCAATTCGCATCCAGCATCATCGCAATCGGTACTTTTCCCTCCATCCCAACCATCTAACCGTTTCTCTAACATGTGTTAAGGTCTAACATGGCGCGAATCCCTTGGCATAGTCGCCCTCGCCTTCTTCATAATCTCCTTCGTCATCGCGCTAAACGGCGCAATCGGCGTCCTGCACCACGTCCCCTTCCCCGTAATCGCGCGCGCATCCTGGGGGTTCTGGGGCTCGTACCTCGCCATCATCTCGCGCGCCGTGCTCGCCGTCTTCTGGTTCGCAATCCAAAACATGAACGGCGCGAATGCCGTGCGCGTCATGCTAGGCGCCATCTGGCCCTCTTTTCTCACGCTCAAAAACGGGATCCCGGAGAGCCAGGGTATCGATACCGCGACCATGATTAGTTTTTTCTTGTTTTGGCTCGGGAGTATCCCGTTTCTTGTCATGCATCCGAATCAACTGCGGTGGCTGTTCATGGCCAAGAGCATCATCGTGCCCATTGCGTGGATTGCCATTCTCATCTGGGCGTTTGTGAGTACGGGGGGTGGCGGCGAGATGTGGAATCAGACTGCGACGTTAAAGGGGAGTGCGTATTCGTGGGGTTTCCTGTCGAGTTTGACATCGGTGATTGGGAATTATGCTACGCTTTCTGTTAATCAGGTATGTCAACACACACACAGATATCTCCCCCCTTCCTGATCTACTTCCCCAAACCCCTCATGTTGGAGAGCTGGCTGTTAACGATATAATAGTCCGACTTCTCCCGCTACTCCCGCGTCAGCGTAAAATGGCAATGCATCTACGTCCCCTTCCTCCCCATCGTCTTCACATTCATCGCGTTCATCGGCGTGGCCGCCACCTCCGCGGGAGCCGTCCAATACGGCGAGATAAACTGGGACCCCATGGCCCTAATCTCCCACTGGGACAATCGCGCCTGCCGCTTCTTCGCCGCCTTCAGTTTCGCCCTCGCCGCCCTCGGTGTAAACATCTCAGCGAATTCCCTCTCCGCTGCAAACGACCTCACCGCTCTGTTTCCCCAGTACATCAATATCCGCCGTGGCCAGCTGCTCTGCGCCGTCCTCTGCTGGGCCCTCGTCCCCTGGAAGATTCTCGCCAGCGCAGGCAGCTTTCTCAACTTCATGGCTGCGTATGCCATTTTTCTGGGGCCCATTGCAGCGATCATGGTCATGGACTTTTGGGTCGTGCATCGTGGGAAATATGACACGTTGGCTCTGTACCAATACCACGGCATCTACCGCTACACGGGCGGCTGCAACTGGCGCGCCATTGTTGCGTTTCTTGTTGGCGTGGCGCCCAATATGCCGGGGTTTATCCAATCCATCAACCCGGATATCGATGCTGGGGTAGGCGCGCGGCCGTATAATTTCGGGTGGTTGCTGGGATTCACGGCGACGACGATTGTTTATCTCGTACTGGAGATGGTGGTTGCCCCGCCAACGGAGACGTTTATCGACCGCGCTGTGTATCCGGATGAGATTTATGATGAGAGTACCGCTGTGGATGAGGGCGTTAGTGTGGGGAGTGGAGGGGAAGATGGAAGGGGGGAGAAGATGGGGTGGAAGGCGAAGATGAATCGGATTCTGTAGAAGAAGTATGACGTGGTGAGATGTTACCATCTTAGTGTTGATTCAACTTGGAGATACACTGTCCATGTCTTTGGCCTGTGAATGAATCTTATCTGGTATTGAAATCAAGGCATTAGGGTTATGTCATAGAGCACCTGTGAACGACCCAAACCAAGTCTCTACCCAACATCTCAACAAACCCCTCTTCCTACCTCAAACCCTACGACAACCCTCACAACCCAACAGCAACCCCCAACACTGCCGCCGCAACCATAGCCCCAAACCCAACCTGCACCCTACCCCCCGTCCCCGCACTATCCCCCGCACCCGTACTCGCTTCCGCACTCGCCGCAGCAACCTGCAACCCATACGCCGTCGATGTAGCCGCCGTCCCATTAATCGTAGTCGTAACAACGCTCGTCGCCGTCGTACTAGCCGTACAACCCGCCCAGCTCGTCCACGGCGGCGAACTACTCCAGGGCCCCGCCGTCCACCCAGGCCAATCCGACGCCGGGCATGCGCTGCCGTCCCACCATGCGGTCCAGGGCCCGTCGCGCCAGTCGGAGCGCGTAGACCAGTCGCTGTAGGGGCCGTAGTTTGATGAGCCCCAGGGGCCCGGGCCGGAGGCTCCTGCGGTTGTGTGTTAGTGTGAGATTCTACGTTTGTGCATAGATGGATGGATGGTAGGAAAAGTGATGAACGTACCTCCCCAATGTCGACCTGGTCCGCCTCCTGGCCCGTGGTCTCCGTCTGGTCCCCATCCGCCGCCAGGTCCGTAGCTGCCCGTTGGCCAGGGCGCAGCCGTCAGCGTCGAAGGGATTTTTCCGTCTGAGACGAGCGAGCTGTAGATTGAGGACCATTTTCCTGGTGCGTCGGACGCCCATGATGGACCGTTTTCGTACCAGTCGCCGGTTGTTGTGGGGGCCGGTGTGGTGCTTTGTGCGATGATGGGGGCGACGAGCGCTGAGGAGAGGGTTGCGAGGGTGAATCGCATCTTGATTTCTTCAGTAGATTGTGCCGCCTTTTGCTAAGAATTCCCCTGGATGAGGTGGGCTGATGGAAATGTCGTGGGTCAAAGTAATGTCGCAGCTCGTTGTGGTGCGGTGTAACGGTACTCAGCCTTGCATATGTGTGTAAAACAAACGCTCAGAAGACGTCCAAACATGCGACACCCCAGCCCTTCAAATACCCTCTCGACACCGACACACGCGGCCTGTAGATCTACTGGACGCCATCATAGCATACCTTAGAATCCGTCATAGAAGACTTTCCGGAGGGGTTCCGCGAGCGCTCAGCCGAGTTAGTTTCACCCAAGTGGTCAAACAATAGCTTGTGAGGGAGAGCATCACTCGAGAAACTGCGCAAGCAACATGCTTACATGCTTACGCGTGCCAAAGACGTGCGTGTACTGTCTCGGCCCTCTTCCGGGCGCAAAAAGCAAACGAAACGAGATATCATTGGCATGGTCATGATGCAGGGCAAGTGCTCAGCCTTATGCATCTACGGATGCGGAGTCGACGAACTGCGGGACCATGCGACGAAAACTTGACATTGTGCTTGATTGGACAACATGGTATCAGAAGGTGATCCTGTGACTCGAAAGAGAAAGTGCGGCTTGCGTTACGCGTGTTTCGGAGAATGAGAGTGGGGAGAAAACGCGGAGTAACGTGCTGCAGTACTACCATGCTTGCGTATGTCGATTGTCGACGTTGTACTTACCCCAGAATGCACCGGCAACAGTATACGTGGGAATGCGCAACATAATTGTGGTGTCACTGCTTCTTCTTTCTGCAAGTGTGTCGTGAATGTCATAACGCCAAAGTTGAAAACCGCAACAGATGTACTGGAGGCCGGAAGAGGAAAGGCCGGCTGCCGATCTGTCGGGAAAGACGGAGGTAAAATGTCCCGATGCGACGCTGACTGTGACAATACCATCACCGAATGACAGCATGCAAATGCGAATCGTGGCATTAGCATACGCGTCTGCGTTCGTGGTCTTACGGTTTGACTAAATCTTTGTTAGAGTGTGCTGGCATCCCCATCACCAGCAGGAAATTTGCGCGTGCTTGACCAGATCATGAGTGTATGAGGTGACACGAACGACTGCGGTCAAGATCTTGCAAGTATGTGGAATATGTGAAGTGCAGAAAGACGTCGATCTGTTGCGCCCAAAATGTCGTGTCGACTTCTATTGTGGGGAAAACTTGGTATATGTAAGTCGGATTGCGCAAGCCGGCGCTGTGGTATGTTCGGTATGATCCGAGCAAATTGCTTCTGCGCATTACACAAACCGAGCTCGGCATTTCACAAAATGCCGTCATGACGCATATAGAGTTGCATGGCACGAAAGGTGCGTGTCCCATTATCGTATTGGTATATTCATCGCCAGCGACCTGTCCACCATCTAGTTCACATCCGGTAATCGCACGGCAATGTCGCCCGATTGTGTAATGTAACGCACCCATGGCAATGAGGGGTATTGCAGCTGTGTTCATGTCAGCGATCAACTTTTGGACTTTGTCATCGCATGGGCTTACCTTTGGCTCAATAATCTTCAGATACCGCACCTGAATACCCGAGGTGGTGAAGTAGGGGATTTCAAACTTGACGTTGATGGGCCTCTTCGCCTTCCCAGCGCCGACACCACCCATACTGCCACCAAAGCCTCCCATCATACCGCCGCCTTTCTCATCATCGCCGCGCACAGATGGAAGTCCAAGTTCGGCGCGCATGAGGAACTCCTTGCCACCTCCGAACTGCTTGATCTTCCAGACTATTGAGGATGTCTCTGGCGCGTAGTGTACGGTACCAATGTTTGTTCGGAAACGTGGAGTGTCTGCGTCTTCTGGCACGGGTATCGAGATTTGCACGTTGTTCGCTGTGCTTCGTCGCTTAAACTGTGCTCGCGCCTATGGAGAGTTAGCATGTCGCGGTCTTCAAGGAGGCAGCGATATTCACCTTCAACATGTACTCTATCCTGCTGCCTGAGTGGCTCTCCACTATGCACTCCACCCAGATGAGGGGCTTGACTTGTGTGTTCAATCGATAGCTCATAAGCTCAAACTCGCCGTCGGGTGGGATAAAGCTGATGGTGCGGTCGTTTTCGAATCTTGATAACCGTACGCACTGGTGGAATTTGACGTCCTCCATCTCGACGGCCTTTCCTCGTGTAGCTCTTCCAGTAGTCTCGAACATGGCCTTGTCGTTCAACCCCAACCGTAGCTCAGGCATACCCGAGAGGTAGCACTTCATCTTGACAGCACCCAAAATTTCAGATCGGAGCACGCTACCGGTCGCGGAAACGAGGAGATTGAGCGATTCGACGACGTCGAGGAACACTTCGTTCTTGCGGTATCGAATGCCTTCGCTTCGCCAGCTGACGGCGTTTGTGACTGCAATGGGCGGCCGTGCCTGGACTTCGAGCTTGTGCGATTCCTGGGTAATGTACCTGCGCAGATGCCATGTGAGTGGGGACACATATGATAGTGAATTTGAGAGCCATACTCTTGCAGAATCTTGGTCTCGGTTGTCTGTGGGTAGCCAAAGTCCATCATCTCATCCAGCAGCTCGTAGATGACGACAAAGTTGTCCCTTATACTTTCCTCCTCGAGCTCCTTGAAGTATTCTGTAAAGACCTCGACCACCTTGTGGAGGAACAGGAGGATTTCGGCGGCATTTGAGTTTCGCTTGGTGAGGGCGAGGAGGTAGAGGTTGTTGTGGCGGATGTAGAGGTAGTTGATGCCTTCGCTGGAGAAGCACGGTGGGACCGCGGAGCTCTCATCTTCGGCCTCGCTGAGTAGAACTGGGAACTTTTCAACCGCTGACATGGGAATATCTCCCCTGTAGTTGCGCGCCAAAAGGGTCTATGCACTTGTCAATACGCAGCCTCTCTGGGGCTCTGACCGCCATACCTTGCCCTTGAGGTCGAGAAAGAAGACGGCCGACGCCATTGTGAGAGACTGTAAGTGCGTTCAAGAAGAGAAGAAAAGATCGATGAGCTATCGGATCATATTGCGCGAGGAAATGTGATCGAGGGGTACTTGTGCCATGTCGTGTCGCGTCTCGGTGATGCCAGAGTAATTGCGGCTCTTCCCGTCTGCCAAGCCCACTCTGGACACTAGCCTCTTTCCGTCGCAGCATTAGCATCCTTACACCGAGATGCGACCAACTCCACAGCTATCAAATCTGACCCATACAGGCGACTGGTACTGATATGCATGCTGTTCGCCACTGGGAAACACAATAGTGATTCTTTGTACATGAAGTTCGCCTCGCATCAACTATGCGCAAACAGGGCCCTACTTGGAATGATTTCTGCGAGACCTCTGGGCATCATGATTGCATTCTGCATTCTTGTCCAGGCACACTGTCCACACGACCTGAGATTTCGGTATTGGAATTTTGGTTCTGAGGCGACATCTTTTCTCTGGTTGTCGCGCAATTCTAACTTCGGCGCCCGCTGCCCGAAAGTCACTCGCATTTACATCTAGCATAGCAATGTGTTGGCTGTACGCTTGAAGAGCAAAGGAGCACCCGAAGAAGCAGTTTACGGAGGAGATGACCAGAGAGTACACTGACCCTCAGATTACTGCTGGACTGCTCATTGTATTCAACAGGGAGATATTGCCGCACAGTTTCTCACTGGTGTCAGCGCTGCAGCCAGTCTTCTCTTATACTCATCGTCTGTAATGGTCTTATAGGGCCTCTCAGTCGGCGGCCTTGTCCAATTATCAACGCCATGATTAGACTGGGCCTGTAGTGAAAGAAGTCATCTAATCCTAACCGATACCGACAGCTCAAAGCCGTCACTGCGTGTCCTAACGTCGGGTCCAGACAGCCAAGCAACTCCACCTTGCTAAGATCGATTGTTCAGTTCCATCATCTTCCGACTACCTTGTAGTGACCAAATCTATGGCCTGGTATGGTTTCGGCCTTTTGAAATTCCAGAGCTCAAGGGCGCACCTTTGTTTTACTCCGCAGTACAAGGCTTCGGGTATCCAGGCCAACCTCGGGATTCTTGATAGCTCCCTTGTCCCATCCGATGATGAATCGGAACTTAGTAATTCGCTACATCAAACGGCTTTGCTCCTGCCCTTCTAACACGATCTCATGTTGACTTTGATGCCACGTCTTATCTGATATCACGCGACGCATGGCCAGCAATCTTTGAAAGAATGCACTGACCACACTTTCACTCATGTTCTGGAAGATCAATGCTTACATTTGTAGGTAGTGTATACACATCACGTGAAGAGGGCAAACGGGCCGCCCCACTCGCTTCCATACCTATGGTCCCAGCAAGCAGGCACCTTCTCACTAATGCGACCCTTGACTTCTACATTAGTCACTCAACCATTGCTGATCAAGCGCCGAAATTCTTCAACTCCCCATAGCTTTGCGCGGTAATGTCTGACCAACCCGAAGACTGGATCATACCGGGAAGCCATGCGCCTGCAAGCGCGGAAGGTACGCGCATGAAATATTGTTGGAGCAGTTGCAAAAGGCCTTTTAGCCTCGATCTTGATTGTTTGCTGATATGTTGCAGTGTACCAGCAAGTGCGGCAGCGCATACGCAACCTTCGAGAAATGCGCAAGTTCCGACAAGGCCACGATGGGCTCGACGACGTCCTTCACATAACACCCGGAGATCTTCGGAAACTTGAACAGCTTCAATATCGTGGTTTATCGTCTTACTCCCGCATCGAAAACATGAATGACGAAGAGATCAACGCCGAAGCCGCTGCCGCGCGGAATTGGTTACTCAGCATGCTAGACCTCCAGGATCAAGTGATGTTACGAGAAGACGAGATGCGCATGTTCAGATTCGCGGTCGAAAAGCAGATGAGCGGGCAGAAGAATAACTATACCGAAAAAGAGAGACTGTACATGGTCCTCTCAAGCACTCAAATGACATCTTCCTTCGAGCGCTTGCGAGCTGGGTTCCTGGTCGTGTTCCATCTCAATCTCGCAAAACACTTAAAAGACGTCACTGAGCTTGCGATTGTGCGTGCTGATCGCCTGAAACGTAGCGCAGATGCGGAATTAGAGGCAACCCATACACTCGAGTCTATTGTCCAAAAGACGGTTTCGATCACAGTCGACTACTTCGCGTGCGCGATACCATTATCGCTCCTCACATCCAATGCAAGTAATATGTCGGTGGTCGACGACAACGCTGGATGCTGCCCCATCTGTCAAAACTCTTACACAGCGTTTCCCGAGTTTCCGATCGAAGACCTTCTCGCCGACTACCCCGTGCGCATCAAACATTGCGGGCATGTTGTCGGAAAGGCTTGTCTGGAACAGTGGATGATTACGCCAAAGATCGACGAGGCCAAGTATCCTCATCGGACGTGTCCACTATGCCGCGTCAAAGTGGAGGGTGTTGAAGGCCCAGCAACGCCGCACGGCTTGAGAAAGCATCTCAAGAATGACCGGCGAAGCTTGGAGAGTCTTCACGAACTTGCTTATGCTTACGATATAACACTGGACGAATGCATCGATACAATCGTCGCGTGTATGAGCAAGGAAATCGCATGCACAGAGCTCTTGTCGGAAGTTCAACGCAACGGCGGCGACGAGAAGCAGGAGGGCACGCTTAGGAAGGTGTTGACAGAATTGCGAAAGGAGAAGAAGCTGTGGGGACTTGGGGGTAATGGTATATGGAGCAAGTTTAGGGACGAATGGAGGGACAGTGGTGTGGTACGCAAGTCGTGAGGGCTTTACCAGGGTTCTTCACGGCCACTACAAATATTTTCTCGCGCTTCTCTGCGTGTATTTCCCGCAGTGGTAGACATCAGTGCCGGATATGGGAACGATTTGCATCCAAGTAAGCCAGGTTGGTTTAGGTATGTCGCGTGGCCTGAAGACGTTTGTTCGTATTCCCTCCACCTGCGAGGCAGTGCAAACGAGGCATTTACCTTCGGCGGTTGTTATCCTCTTGTACATAAAGACAAGCTTCACAGGCAGGTTCGGTCAATAGCCAAGCGCCGGCGGATCGACAATGAACATGAAAAGAACGCATCATGAGATCAACATCCCTACATGTTTCATTAACCGTATCGTGCCCGGGTTGGCAGGTGCGGTTACATCGTCTAGGGGTGTCCCCATCAAAGATCGACTCGTATCGTAATGATGGTATGAAGTCGCTCATAACATTTTTCCTCTACAGAATGATCGCACGACAGTGAAACACTATTTAGGGTCCATGGCCGCTCTGTATGGAGATGAACGCATCACGTGCCCCACCCAGACCCTTCTTTCGTCCACTGACCCCACGCTCTAGACCCCTCAACAGCTGCACGCTTGCGCACAACAATGATCTAGCCGCTGGAGGCTGAGTGCATAATCCATTAAATCCAGCCGCGGGCAGCCCCTTGATTGGCCTCCCCTAGATCAGGGCCAGCGCGGTGGGTGAGCTGATGACGTCGTGGCTGTGAAGTCGCGTGTGGCCCGCCGTGCAAATCGCCACAGTAGCAGTTGCTGGGCATGCTTGGCCTATGACGATTGGCAATTGTTTGCAAAAACAAACTTGAACGCTCTCGTTCTCTACTTCATCCCACGAGAAACATCCCGCGAGAAGCAATCCCACACCACGAGACTATAACCATGAGCGTTAACATTATCGACGTTGGCGTCAGCAGGGTGCGTAGTGTGTTCCTTGCATGCTTTCCGCCCAGCAGCGTGCCGATTGTCCCGACCGGCATCGCTAACTTCCCCACAGATTTCCGGCGACCGAGAACACCAGGAAGACCGTTATGTCATACTGCCTCCCGGTTCGCTGAAGTCGCGAAAGGAGCTCGCTCTCTACGCAGTCTATGATGGCCAGTAAGCATGCCAGAAGTGAAATGTGGCTGTGGCGTCGAGGCTAACCGTTGCCTCTAGCGGTGGCACGCAAGTCGTGAACCATGTGGCTGAGCACCTCCACTCCCACCTAGAACAACACTTTGCCAACCCAAAGGCATCGAATGCTGCTGAATACAAGCATGCAATTCAGTGCGCTCTACGCGCTATCGACCGCGACATAGATCGCGCAGATCTCGATGGTGGCTCGACAGCCACTCTAACCCTCCTCGACACTAAGCAAAATCTACTCGTACATGCAAACTTAGGAGACAGCCATGCCTACTTTGCCGATCACGAGCCCCAGTCCCCGCAGTCACTGTCTCCATCATCGCCAACAAGGGTTGACTCAGGCACCAGCCAGACTGGCTGGAACGTGGAAGCCTTGAGCGTGGAGCACTCGCCAGACAGCCCGCTCGAGAAGAGAAGGGTAGAAGAAGCTGGTGGTGAGATCAACTACAGGTCAGGGATCGCGCGTATCGGCGGCGTGAGTATGTCGCGTGCGCTGGGTGATCTGGACTTCAAGAAGCCTCGTGTGAACCGCCTCGCCGGTCACGACCTTTCCGACCTTGTTGGAGTAGAGACTGGCCTCGCACCAGGAAAGACTGCAACACACGACCTCGTGTCCAACAAAGCCCACTTCGCCGTCCGCACTCTCAACGGCCAGTCCCTGATCCTCTTGGCATCTGATGGCGTCGGCGGAGCACAAGAAGCGGAAGACGTCACACGGTTAGCTGTGGACCGGTGGCAGCATGGCAAGGAAGCAAAAGAAATCGCTGAAGAGTTGACGAGAAGGGAGGGCAAGGTCAAGGGCGCAGATAACTGTACTGTTTTAGTCGTCGTGCTGGACACGGAGAGCAAGGGTCGCAGAAGCGTGGACAGTGGCAGGAGGAGTTTTGATGTATCCGGCACCGACGGAAGTGGGTCGCGGCGAAGGCGACGATCGAGCATCGCTAGCTTGAAGGACTGGATACGCGACCGCTAAGGGTTTTTTTCGTTGCGCAGTTACTCCGTTTTCGATGGTCTTGCGGTAGGCTGGAGTGTGGGTATCAGGGGACGGGGAGGACATAGTTTGTTTGAAGCCCGCTGGCATTGCAGAAATGGTGGGGTCCAACAGGACGTAGCGAAGGCGTTCTGGTGTTGATATGATGTATACCATGATTACTGGCGTATAACCGTCACTCAAATGGAGATATTTTTATCAATGGCATTCAATTATAGCGTATCATGATGTTATGTGTTACAGGGTTCTGTACTCATACACGAGTAACGCCCCCCTGAAGCATAAATTCTTTATGTCTTGACAGTGTCATTATGTCTTCCTACCATCATCGTATGCGTCCACCGAGCTTTCCACGGCCGTTCCTGTAAGAGAACTCCTGGGACTAAACAGTCACATGTTTGCAATACTTGGATAAATATAGGCAAGGCATTTGATTAAAGCATGCCTGGGGCGCTAAGGCCATACTGGACGGTCGCCGTGCGCAAAGAGGTGTCTATTACAAGCTCACTATAGCCTGGCCTCTCAGTTAATGTGAAAATGGACAGGGAAAGGCAGTTTTTGTGCAAGGTTCAGATACAGTAATGTTCTCAATGCTGTTCCAACTACCAAAACGGCTTCACCGCAGCAGGACTCGGAAAATGATAGGCTGTTATCTGCTCAAGCTATCTGGCTTATTCTAACGCGTGAGTTTGCTATTGCAGTTTGTGTAGATGAAGGAGGGAAGCAACCCGACTGTTCTCCAGGAGGTGGAGCAGGGTCTAGAGAGCGTGAATGTAGAAGTGACTGTTAATCTGCTTGCTCCAAATCAACCGAAAGACCTCTTGAACACGTAAGACAGAAACTCTTCACGATACCAACACCTCGCCCGCAAAAGCCAATCTCAAAACCATGTCCGAATCTAGCAACCTGGCCTACGCCATTGCCGTGTCTAAAGGCAGTAAATTACTGGAGCTAATGTCTGCAACAGACTCCGAAGCCGGCGAGATGCTCGAACCGCCCCAATCCTCCGCGCAAAGCCCCTTCCTCACCATCGATGCGCTCTCACGATCAGGCTACACCACCAACCTCGAAACCCTCACCAAACACCTTCTTCTCTCACAAGTGCAACAGGAAATTGGCGTTGATACCAAAGACAAGGTCTTTGTAGGACATTCACATCTCGACTCTAGCGAAAGCGAAGACGGAGAAGACGTACCAATTACATACGCAAAGTTCAACACCGTGATCAGCAGCTCCGGCGGCATGATCGCAGCAATCGACAATGAAAGCCCCACACAAGCAACACTACGGCGCGGACAACAAGGCAGGAAGTATGCTGGCGTACTGCCCGATTTAAGATACTGGTCTGACGTTTCCTTTCTGCAGTGGGAGAGCGTGACAGACGGTCTTGCTAATCTCCAATACGTGGTTCGACTAGGAATCGCGAACCAACCCACCTTGGCCATCATCAAATGCATAATGGAGAACAAGGGTATACAACCTTCCTCCTACACTTTTCCTCTCAACCTCTCTACTACTGCGCCTGCGAGCTGGCCAGATACCACGTGGCGGCTCGATGAAGATGAAGAGGCGGTTGCGGCACTGCTGGGGACGCCGAATGGCGCTGGTGTCGCCCGCTTGCTGATTCATCACAAGAAGCAGCTAGGGCATAAGACAGTGGAGGCGGTGCAGTTGGTGAATGCAAAGGGCGAGTTGCCGTATCTGCGCGGCGAGCCCAGTTTGGTGTTCAAGATAGGGAATGTGCGGGACGACGGGGATGATGGGTTTGGCGGGAGCCAGGAGACGATTGTGGCGATGGGTGGGGATGATTGAGAGATGAATGGGGGGTGTTGGAGGACACAGAGGGTGGTTTGGAAGGCGAGTCGCCCGTTATAATGGTCATGTAGGTGTCTGGCTGTGGTATACGATGGTGAGGCGGTGATCTGGGGAGGGAGTGTATACTTCAAGTAGCTAGCGCGACGCACCCCGCAACCGTCGTCCCGCGTCCCAACACTTACGCCATCACCATACCCAAAACTGGTCTCGATCTTTCTCTCCCGTCCGTAGCCATCAATGTCGCTCTCACGCACCCATCCATGCGTCAAATCAATAACGCCATGTACACCGATGAGCTAGTTGACCCTTGTCTTGTGGGCCTCCCAACACTAAGTGGCACAACACTAGCAAACTGACCGCAGTGCTGGCGCAAGGTATTTGTGTATGCTAGAGCACGCACGGCCGCATGCAAGGAACGCCTATGACGCCTTTACAAATTTAGCTGTGGAGACAGACAAAATGCCTCGGCTGCGGAGATCGCAAATTGCTTTTCTTTGGAGGGGTTTGTACATGTCCCGCAGCACGATGCATGTCACCCGCCTCTTGGAAAACTAATGTGTAGTTTGCGCAGGTAGTCGCATTGGCCTCGGTTGGACGGATTCAATACTGCTAGTCATTCCAGCATATATAAAGAGTGGACTGCGAACGACATGATTACTACACAGACTCCGAGATGCCTTCTCAGTCCATGGCAGGGGTGTTGCGTTTCTGTCTGCTGGCCTTGGGCTCAACTTCAGTTCTAGCAGACTACTCCAGCGGCGCCGTCGCACCGACAGCGACTGTGGAATCTGGACAACTAATCGGAAAGTCCACGTCGTTGCCAAATGCACTTGGGCTTGTGAATCAGTTCCTGGGCGTTCCGTTCGCTGCTCCGCCAGAGAGATTTTCTCCGCCTCAACCACTACCCGCCTTCCATGAGCCGACCAACGCGACTGTCTTCAAGCAGGCGTGTATCCAGCAATTCCAATGTACGTATCGCGCCATGATCAGAGCGATATAGCATCAGCTAATGCCACATTGTTAGATCCACTTGCGAGCGCGCAGCTCACCCAGCTCCTCTTCAATAACCCACCCCCAGAAGAGTCTGAAGACTGTCTTTACCTCAATGTCTATGCACCAGCAACGGTAGCGGGTGGTGCTGGTAGGCCGGTGCTGTTTTGGATCTACGGCGGCTCACTCAAGTTCGGAAACGCGGGGCAAGACATTTACGACGGCAGTAACTTTGCTGCATACGAAGACGTTATTGTAGTAACGGCCAACTACAGGACAAATGGTAAGCTACCAGCACGACCTGTGATTTATTACTAGTATACTGACAGTGCGCAGTATTTGGCTTCCCTGCTTCGCCCGAGCTTCCCTTGACCGAGCGCAATCTCGGTTTCCTTGATCAACGTTTCGCTCTAGAATGGGTCCAGCGGAACATTCATGCATTTGGCGGTGACCCCTCAAAGGTCACCGTATTCGGAGAGAGCGCAGGTGCCTTCTCCATCGATGCAATGCTAACAAGCTTCCCCAAAGACAGCTCGCCACCTTTCCAAGCCGCTATCCTACAAAGTGGACAGTACAGCTACCGCCCAGCTCCCCGATTTTCGAGTTTGCCCGCCTGGAACAACTTGACTACAACGCTCGGATGCCCTGGTGCTTATAGCGACAATATCGCATGCGTCCGGGCCGCGAATGTGACGACGATACAGAACATCATCAACCAGAACATTCTTACCTTCGATCCGGTTGCCGACAACAGTACCTTGGTAACCAACCCAGCAGCACGCCGAATAAGCGGCGACATCGCACCGATACCTGTCCTAGGTGGAACAAACGCACAGGAAGCGCGCGTTTTTGCGATCGGCCAAACAAACATAACCGCATACCTACAAGCAACCTTCGGCAGCGCAGCAGCATCATTCATCCCCGCCATCGAAGCCGCATACCCTCTCGGCAGCGCAGGCCTCACAAACGACTACGATGTAATATCGCAGATCGGAACCGAGCTGACGTTCCAATGTCCGCAAGCGCTCTGGGCAAATGCCACAGCATCCATTGGCATTCCTACATGGCGCTACTACTTCAATGCCTCCTTCAGCAATACCCAGGCTTATCCGCAGCTCGGTGCATACCATGCCTCGGAGATACCGCTGCTATTCGGAACGTATCCGCGAGCCAACACCACGACCCAGCAGTACGCTCTTACCACGTTCATGCAGAGTACGTGGGCGAGGTTCGCGAGGAACCCGTACATGGGACCCGGGTGGAATGCGGTTGGTACGGGGGCTGAGGGCAATGTCCTAGTCGGCGCGTATGACATGGTATTTGGAGGTGTTTATCAGGACGACAACGCTACTGTGCTAGCTGGAGATTGGAACCTTGGTGTTTTTGGTGACGTGGGTGCTGTGAGGGGAAGCGGCGTTACTGTGCTACCGCAGTCGGGGGTTGACTATAGATGTAGTCTGTTCCGACCGCTGTTTGAAGCAGTGGTGGGGAGTGAGGGTTTGCCACCTTCGTTATAGTAGCGGACAAGCATGAATGCATGTAAATCTTGTACTGCTCGTCAATGAGCACACTATTGAAGATATCGAAGCTAGCGCGTTCAATGTCCGACTTCCTGATCCGTGTGAACAGCCTATCAGTCTACATCTCCTCCCGCGTCATCCTACCGGCCCGAACCAACCTGTCCAACATCAATCCCCGATCTGTCCTCCTCACCACCCTAATGCACACTCCTCTCCACACTATCAATCAAACTCTCACTGCCCGTCTTAGTTCCCACATTGCTACTCCCTTCATACTCTTGCCTCGTATTCTGCGTCACGTCTTCCCCACGCCGCTGTTCAGAGGTCCCTGATGCATTCTGCTGGCCGTATGAAGACTGCTCGCTCATCGTCAGCGTAGCACTTTACGAATGAAGAGGCGCGGAAGAGAATTCAATAGATGGTAGGCAGGAAGAAAGAGAAAGAGAAAGAGAAAGAGAAAGAGAAAGAGAAAGAGAGTCCAACACACCTTATCCATGGACGCGCTCAAACCCGCTGGATCAGTTGAACTGCCTGTTTTGAACGGCACGCTCGAGTCTCCTTTGAAAGTGCCGGCAGTGTCTTCGGTGGGGTTGACGGGGTTCTTGGGGTGTGTGTTGGAAGACTCTTGGCCGGTGAGGGAAGACATTGTTGAAACGGGGTTTTTGACCTGATTGAGGTGAATGGTTTGTTGGGCGGTTCCAAGATATTGGATTAGAGGGAAGTGCAGTTCTGCAATGGTCTGTTGATGTATTGGAGAGACACACTTGAAGAAGGAGGGTTTGTGTCATGGTGGTGTTGCTGTGAGGACGTCATAGTGACTAAGAAGAAGTGGGTAGGTGTTGTGGCAAATGGTCCCTCAGCATGTCACGACGTTGTCGCGTGAACATCACTGTTGTCTGCATCCTACGCGCACTTTTACAGCTTGGGCCTGCATCGAGTTTAGCGCATCCATTACTCAGCCATCGTCGACTTGTTATTCGACCTTTCACAACCGAATGACGAAATCTATTGTCTACAGGATTTATAGCTTGCTCTTGCCGATACCCCAGACCTCAGCCTGTGGGTTGTTCGACTTCTTGTCTATCGTAGCACCTTCCGCCACTGGCTTCTCTTCATCTGCAATAAACAGTGATTGCGATTGCTTCATTGTCTCAATGGCTTCGCGCTCGATGCGGTTGATGAGTTCCTCGTTGGTAGGAATGTCGTGGATGAGTCCGATGACTTGGCCGGCGGTCCATACCTGGGGATTGTCAGCTATTGCTTGGAGAATATAGCTCGTGAGCCACTTACACCAAAGTCCTTGTCACCGTTCAAAAAGACTTGTCGGCCCCGCTTGCCGCTGACGTACTCGGCTACCTCTTCAAACTTGCCAGTCGTGCTGGTCTTCTCAACGTCGACGGCTTGTAGAGCGACCTTATTGGCGAAGAGACGCGAGGTGTTCTTCCATCGGCGGAGCACCAGGGCAGTGTCTGTCTCTTGGGCGTCCACAATAGCCTGCTTGATGTTGTGATGGATTGGAGCCTCAACGGTGCACATGAACCTTGTGCCCATGTTGATACCACAGGCTCCCAGGGCAAGCGCAGCGGCCAGGCCCTGACCATCTGCGAAACCTCCGGAGGCGATAAAGGGTATGCCACCGAGCGACTGGCGGGCTCTGCTGAGAAGAATGAAGTTGGTGATGTCCGTCTCGCCAACGTGGCCGGCGCACTCGAAGCCGTCGATGGAGAGGAAGTCAACGCCAAGCTTCACTGCTGACTGCGCGTGCCTGATGGTAGTGCACTTGTGTAGGATGATTGTGCCAGCCGCCTTGAGTTGCTTGATAACAGGCCCAGGACTGTTTCCTGCCGTCTCTACAATGTTGATCTTCTCCTCGATGATGACGCGCGCGTACGCGGCATAGTCCGGGGGGACCATGGCAGGGAGGAGCGTCAGGTTGACACCGAAGGGGTTCTTCGTCATGGTGCGGCATCGTCGGATCTCTTTGCGAAGATCTTCGGGCGTTGGTTGGGTGAGGGCGGTCAACTGTAGGCGCGATGAGGAGCTGCTTTGTGCGCAACGTTGTGAAGACGTACTATTCCAAGACCGCCTGCGTTGCTGACGGCCGAAGCAAGTTCAGCATATCCCACCCATTGCATTCCTCCCTGGACGACAGGCACTATCAAATGTCAGTCTTCAGCTCGCTAGGGGCAATCGGTGAGCTGACCTCTGATGCCGAGGGCCCTCGTAAGCTCCGTGTTGAAGGGCATGATGGATCGTGGTCTCGAATAACGGCTGTGGTGAAGAAAGGTGGGAGAAAAAAAAGAAGTGTTGTGGTCAGCTCCAGGTCCAAAAAGATATCCAAAACGTGGACGCGCGACCTTACAGCCGTCGCGCCGGCTGGGGAATGTCAGTCGTGTGGGGAAGCCATGTGCCTCGGCAACTCGGCCAGCGCGACACCATACATGGGTAAACGCCCGTCAGATGATTAGTTTTGCACCGGCTCGCTCGCCTGTATGATTCGGCCTGACTGGGTCGCTAGTGATGGGCCTTTGTGGATGATGGCATGCGTGAACCCTTGTTTTCGTGGTTGTTGTGCCGATGACACCTGCGCAGCTCGAATTATCACATGTTTCTTGGCAGTACCCGTCATCCCCATAATACTCTACCACCACCATCCACCTCTGTACATTGTCAACTTACTGTAATATTCTCCCAGATCTCCTTCGACGATCACATGTGGCAGTCGCGCATAAAACTGGAGGGAGGAAATACCACACACACGACTTGTATCTGCACATGGTGCTACCTCATGGACGAAGAGATCACCGCAATGTCTTGCTCACGGAGCGAGGCGCAAAGCTGCATCATGTTGCCGCGCAACCTATCTCGACATGGCATGCGGGAATTTCCTTGCCCATAGGCATTTCACGTCGAGTATCGCTACCGAGACCATCTTTGACCTCGCATCAGTCTTCCATTACTAGCTCCCAACTTCCAGTCAGGCCAGATTATGGCTGGGCCATACTACTTTCTGGACACTATACGTTAGGCTGGCCTTCAAGCCATCTTTGTCCTTCCTCATCTGGGTGATGACGTACTTAGAAAATGACGAAACCCGGATACTGCAGTAGTATCATGTTCATTGCGGGGAATTGGGGGGCCTATTCCCCTTCAAAATCAACATTCTTGTGGTATTTGAGGTAGATCTCTCCGACCTTTCAGCCATTCTCTGTCGCCTCATTCCACTGCATCATGTCCTGGATTCTCTTTTTCTTTAGCTTGGTTCAGGCTGTTTGCGGTACATGCGCATCGCAATCATTTGACTATGTCATTGTCGGCGGAGGACCAGCAGGCCTTCTCATTGCGAACCGCTTGTCTGCCGATCCAGACACAACCGTTGCTGTCATTGAAGCTGGCGACTCCGCATATAATAACCCGAACGTGACGTCCGTTCCAAAGTCTATCCTTGAGTTTGGGCTCTTCATTGGGACCTCGATTGATTGGGGGTACACAACCGTGCCCCAGAAATATGCCGGAAACAAGACACTTGCTTACTGGGCTGGAAAGGCTTTGGGCGGTAGTACGACTATCAATGGAATGACCTATCTGAGGGCGGAAAAGAACCAGATCGATGCATGGGAGGATCTGGGCAACCAAGGCTGGAATTGGGATACGTTATGGGATTACCTCCTTAACCAAGAAGGCTTCCAACCGCCCACCGCTGAACTCGAGCAGAGGGGCGCCACATACGAAGTCGACGCACACGGGCGCGATGGAGAACTTGGCGTTGGCTTTACCCCATATCTTGTGGGCCAGGGATTTGCCGACCTGTTGAAGAGAACGTCCGAAGAAATGGGGTTTCCCTACAATGAAGATCCCAACGATGGCGTTATGCGCGGCTTCAACACATGGCCGATGACGTTGAATAAAACGGGGCCGACACGGGAAGACGGGGCAAGAGCATTCTACTATCCCGTCGCATCTCGATCGAACCTCCACGTCCTTCTCAACTCTACGGCGAAGCGCATCATCTGGAATGATACGAATTCTCCTACGGCTGGTGTGCTTGCGTCTGGTGTTGAGATACTGACTGCGAAGAATGTGACGGACATTGTCTATGCATCTAAAGAGGTCATTGTCGCTGCTGGTGCGATCAGATCGCCGGCATTCCTTGAACATTCTGGTGTTGGCAACCCTGACGTGCTCGAACCCCTCGGCATCGAAACGATCAACCCATTACACTCCGTCGGCGCAAATCTTCCGGACCAACCACAAAACGGTATGGTGTTCTCTTCATCTACCAACTGGACTGGGTACCCTACCTTTGTCAGCTACCTGACAGCACC
Source organism: Stemphylium vesicarium (assembly GCA_004380135.1). Classification (NCBI taxonomy): domain Eukaryota; kingdom Fungi; phylum Ascomycota; class Dothideomycetes; order Pleosporales; family Pleosporaceae; genus Stemphylium; species Stemphylium vesicarium. Next base: position 35,000 of record QXCR01000179.1, read on the forward strand.
CGATCTCTTCGGCGAGGAGCTACCAGCTCTTGCCGAAGAAGTCAGAGCCAATCTGAGTGCATACGCTGCAACCATCGTCGCGGATTACGCGGATGGCACAATCTCTGTTGAGACCCAGGAACGACTCTTGCGCCACCAAGTTCACCTGATCTTCGATGCGAAAAGCAAAGTCCCATTGGCCGAGCTCCTGTGGGCGCCGACCGGCAACCAGATTATTGCGCAGCTCTGGAACCTGCTGCCTCTCTCTCGGGGCTCGATCCATATCAACTCGACCGACGCGACACTACCACCACGGATTGATCCGGCCTTCCTCCAACTGCCCATTGATGTGTATGTACAAGCCGCAGCCGCAATTCGTGTCCGCGAGTACTTCGCCACATCCCCGCTCGCAGATCATATCAAGGGCGAAGTATCACCGGGTTTCGAAACCGTTCCGCAAGACGCTGGATGGAGAGACGCGTCTTGGGATGCATGGATCAAAGAGACACTTGGTGGCAATTCGCATCCTCTAAGTACTTGCGCGATGATGCAGAAAGACCTTGGTGGTGTGGTTGATACCGAGGGAAAGGTGTACGGTACGCAAAACGTGAGAGTTGTGGATGCGAGCGTCTTCCCAACGCAAATCTCGGGCCATTTGAGCGCGAGCGTCTACGCCGTCGCGGGTAAGATCGCAGCGGCGATAGGACAAGAACCTGAAATAGAATAGAAAAGTAATTACCTATCTATATTTATTCTACTCTAGTCTAGATAAGAAATAATGTAAGTATAACGTAGGTGTATACCATATAGCCTGCCCATACTAAGACTTTACTATAACTACCTCTAGCTTATAATAGCTTGCTAACTATACTAAATAGAACTATTGAAAAAGACTAGAACGTTCATTATACTTTAAGCTATTTAATGAGATACAGTGTTTTTAGTATGATACGTTATAGTTATCGTTTCTGAATACGTGGGATCTGCAGGTCTTGGATGCTTTGCACCAGCGATTCGTACGGCAGTCGTTATTTGCCCTTTTCCTCTTCTTCTTTTGCAAGGTTGAGCAGGACAAAAACGAGTGTTGAAGAGAGGTGGTTGTAGTTTGCGATTAGCCACCCGAGATACGCGTCTGCCATGCGCCTTTTGTCCACTCTCTGCCTGCTCTCGTGGAGGAAGGCAAAGGATTTGTCGATGGTGATGACTTGGTTGCGCCAGTCCGCGAGTAGCTTGAGCAGCCACTTCAGATTCTCGCCATCGAGTTGCACTTTCACGATGAGGTTTTCTGGGTCGGATTCAAGGCTGGGCGGTTCTGGCGTTGGTCTGTGGATTTGTGGTGTGGAGGGTCGCGAATAAGAAGCCTCTATGTCTCTCGGTCTGGCACCACATAAGACGGCAACTTGTTCGTTTCGAGGAACCAGATTTCTACTTTTGGATGATATGTCGAAAAGTGTTACGGTTTGGGAAGTAAGGGCATTGCGCGTGTCACGTGCGTTGTCCTGGCGCTCCTCCCTCACCTCCATGAGCACCTTCTACGATGACCAGCATCAGAGATACGTCATGTCAATAGACCCTGATTGTGGCCATATATAAGGTGGCCACAACAGCACAACGATACAACAATACACTTCATACTCTCATTGCTGCTTTGCGCAGTTGCACTTTAATTTGCTACATCATACACCGCAAGAAAAAGCCTAATAATTACATGCTCACCCGCAACCAACTTTTAGATGAGCACGGCTCCGTAGATCCTGCACCAATCGAGTCAGGAGCCTAGGCACCCGCAATGCATGCGTAGCGTCGCCGGCAGCACCGCGCAGGAGTTGCTGTGCACGCCGCTCGGCAAGCCAACACCGTCGACAGATCTCGGGTCGGCAAAGGCTCTGTCCTCCACACTCGCTATTGGCGGTAGCTTTTACTATCCGTCTTCCAGCCTCCGTTTGCACGTCTTATCAATCCTTGAACCTAGTCAGCCCTGGAGACAACAGTGTTAGTAAAAGGTCACGGTTTATTTTCTCGTGCGGCAGGGCACGTGGCACTTATTAGGTACCCAACGATCGTAGGAAGCTCTCCATGTGGCATCCAGCTAACGTCTTCAACCACAGAGCTCACATAATGAATATCGCGCATCTACTGGTCAAGAACCCCGCAGCTTTGACAACCTAAGAAGGCGTTCGCTTCCATGTAGGCGACACAGTCACGTCGCATCAGCTGAATTGCGGCTAAGATGCGCAGCCACGCCCAGCTTAGTGCGCAGTAGCATCACTATCTTTCGACTTGATCGGAGGCAGCGTATCCTGATTGTGGTCAGGCGCGCGTCATGTACATCCGTGTAGTAATCGGTACTCTACAACGCTTGATAGGGCAGATTTACGGTAGCACTACAATCTCGAAGGTCTAGAACACGTATGACGCACCCTAAAGGATGCCAAGAATTTTCAGCTAGGCACGGTTCTGGGCTATATCACCATTTCGCAGCTCGGTGTCGTCGCTGAAATGCATCGCCCGACTCCCAAAACTCTACCAAGCAGACTGACAGCCTTCGTGGTCACCGAGCGCAACTTGAACACAAGATGAGTGGACTCACGAATGCCGACCAAAATTCAATTTGGAACAGTACAAGGATTGTGACGCAGTTCCAGCATGAATTGCCCATGTCAATAAGCCCTGATTGTACGCTGCTATCTGATGAGCTGGAGTCCGAATCGGAGCTACAAAACTAACTTTTCCTAGATGTAATATTTTCAATGCCATGGGAGACTTTGACCTTATCGAACGGGAAGGTCCCTTGTCACAGAGAGGAGTCTTTGCGGGAACAGCCGAGAAACCCTTTGGGACACAATGTTGATATCCCCATCGCACGCCATGACTTCGTTCCTGAGGCGGTTCGAACGGACGCCACACAAAGCCTTTACAGGCCGCTCCAGCTGGGCCGCACTCGCATCCTCAAATTCTACCGGGACAGTACAGCGACGACATTCAATGTCACCTACATACCGCAATGCTTGAGCAAAACAGACTCGCTTACGATGCGCTATCGTATACTTGGTAGCTCAACGATCTTGAGCGTTGGTGGAAGAAGCATACGGATGGGAGCAAAGGAGTGACGAAGAACCCAGAAGTGTTCTTCACTTACGAAGGGGTCAAGGTTCCAGTCCAAGAGAACCTCCACAATGCACTTCGCAGACTACGCGACAGGCAGAACAGCAGGCACATTTGAGTAAGATATCCTTCCTCTATGCAAAGAATTTGTTAGTAGCACTAGGAAAATGGGAAAATCGTGATGTATTAGTGCTACGAGAGTGAGAGTCTATGTACATGAAGTCACGCGCTAAGCCTCTATGGAACTAGCGCGAGAGTGAGGTGAGGTATATCGCGCCTCGGGCAGAATACCTGAGGGCCATGGCTGACAAAATTCATTATGTAGCCATTAATGACGATGGAATCGCGCTGGCAGGTAGAAGCATTGTGTATCAATCAAGAAGACATGACTGAGAGGACACAGCAAGTGCAAATGATGAACGAGATTTACGCGAATGCTTGCGAATTCTCGATCTGGCTCTGAGAAGTAGACTACACCTTCGATGTCTTTGTGAAGATATCAAAACTGGTGCATCTTTGGATAAAAGAGCATGGACTCGAAGGCATACTTCAAAAAACGCATTATCCGAGCGAGAGAGTTCACTTCAACAGGCACGACCCACAGGTAAAGAATCATGGGCAACAGTATGTCAACAATGATTTGAGCCAGTTGTCTAAAATACCTCTATACGATTGTAGATGGTTTCATTGTCTGTGAGTCTTGCAACAAGTTTCATTAGTCCGGTCAGCAACAGTGTTCTACGATGCCCATGAGATCTCTTGGGAATATATCGGGATCGCTGCGTCGATTATTCGGACAAACTACAGTATTTTCATCCAGAATTTAGCAAGTTGAGATCGGAGGGATATTCCTATGGGGCTCTTGAATGCAAACTTCATGTATCGCATTTCGACATCTCAGAAGCTATTCGAGCCTCTGCACTTTTCCTTCCACCAGCTCCTTCGACTCACTCGTCAGCTGAAATGTAAGGAGAAGCGAGACAATGTGTTTGGTCTTCTCGCAATACCAACAACGGACAGTGTAGCACATGGGATTTTGCCGGATTACAAGAAGAGTGATGCAGAGGTTTACCGCACTGTTGCTTGGACCTTGATCAAAGGCTCAATGTCTCTCGACATTCTTTCCAGCGTCCAACACGACTTCCCACAAAACAAAGCAAACCCCAAATGGATCCGAACGACCGATACCGAACCTGATGACACTAAAGTGCCGTCTTGGGTGCCGCAATGGCACTTTGTCTTGACACAAGCTCTGGGTCCACTCGAACCAGATGCAAGCTTTGCTGCATCGTGTGAAACTCGTGCTAACATCCAATCGCTCACTCCGGACAGGCTGGCCGTGGGTGGGAGAATTATCGAACAGGCATTAGATATCAGACAATGCACAGCGGATGAATTCACCTCTCACCGTAGACATCCTTATGGTGTTGCTCGAGGGGAGAGTGCCCCTCGAATGGGATTTTCTGTTTTTTGAGTGGGCCGGGTGAAATATTTCCGGAATCGGATGAGCTGGTCAGGCCCATCACCAAGAAAGATCTACAAGAATTCGCCACGACATTAACAGGTGGGAAAACCTGGTACGGGCTGTCCATCAGCGACCCCGAATCCCACCTAGCAGGCTTCGCCTCATGCCTCGTAAACGGTCTGCTCCACTTGACCTTGAATGACGACGTCTATGAGGGAATCTCTGACGCGCACAAGAATGAGCCGCTTATCTCAGTGGATAATGTAAGGTCCCTTTGAACTGAAGGCGACAGAATCCAGTTCTTGAACGCTGCAGTTGCTGCTTGCCGCGAGCGTTCGTGCTTTAGGACGGGCTCAGGCATAAGGGGATTGGGACCAATTGATATGAAACTAGGGGACTGTGTCTATGTTTTGTATAGAGCTAGTATGCCCTTCTTCGTTCGACCTAAGGGTAGTGCCTTTCGACTTATAGGTGAATGCTACGTTCACGGCTTAATGCATGGACTAGGGATTCCTAACGGATTAACGGATAAAGTATAGAAGTGTAAGCAGTGAGAGAAGGGTGGTATACAAAAGTAGTTGTCTTGTTTTTGATGTCTATGTAGCTGTCGTGGAAGCCTTATATAGGGCTACTACGATAGTCTGTTTACATGACGTATCTATGATCGCGATAGGTGCAGCAGGTGCTGCTCAAGAGCAGGAGGAACCCTCTCTCCACCACGTGGCACACCTGAATGTCCCTACCTCATGAACCGTCACATAAAGAAGAATCGTGGATAGACATAATTTAGGATACTACCTAACCTATATAAGGCGACGAAGATGCCTAACTAATATAAGGCGTGGGTCAGAGTTTAAACCGCACTAAGAAAATAGAACACTAAGTGTATTTAGTGCTCTAGAAAAAAACGACTAGAAACGTCAAAGATACGTTGCCAATCTTACGACAGCTCAGCCAACTCTCTAATCGCATCCGCTATTCTGTTTATTAACTGTCTTCCTCTAGGGAAGTCGTGCCCGAACGTATGGTGTATCTCTTCCACCTCGTGTTCCTCGCATAGCTCAACCAAATGCTTCCCGTGATGCGGATCTACTAGATCCTCCGCCGTACTTCTTATATGAAGGGTGGGAATCTCAACCAACGCCGGCTGTAGCCTCTTCCGGTCCCATCGACACAACCCATACGTGCCATCGCTCAGAAACGGTGTTCCATCCGCCATCATTTTTCCTTCCAGCCTGCTCAAGAGTCCGAGCAGTCTCCCATGATCTACCTGATCCTGTTCGCTCACCCCAGGCTTATGACGGAGCGCGCTAGGTCGGAGGAACATTTCTTTTGCTTGCTCGAAAGTTTCGGACACGTCTGCATCGCCGAGTCGCGTTTCGATACCGTCGACGTGGAAGACACGTAATGGCGATGCTCCGTTCACGAAGACTGCGAAGCGGAATAAGGGCTTATCAGTGGGTTCGGAATGAGCGGCCTCGATGATGAGCTCGGCAGCTAGCGCTGCGCCACCCGAGTATGCGAAGACGCCATCGAAGGGACCGTCACTCCGCAGGATGCGAAGGAGCTCCTCGTGGGTTTGCAGGATAGATTGAGGGTCAAATGGGTTGTAGTACGTGTAGAGAGGGAGCTTGGAAAAGTTGGAGGTGTGTAGAGACCAGTTTCCTGTGGCACGCATTCAAAGCGTCAACCATGTTCTTCTTGCTAATGGTTACAAAAGTGTTTTACCTTCAGTGTGGCGGACGGTGCCTTGAACGAAGACCCATTCAAAATCATCTAGCGCTGCACGGATAGATGCCGTTTGCATGCGGAAAATCTGGAGAGACAATCAGGAGAAGGTAGATCAGTAAGATGGGTGTTTATATCTCTAACCTCGTTATTAGAGCCTCTCCCATGGAGGCAAAGAATCTTCATTGCTAACTTCGTGTTTGGAACCAGATTGTGAGGATGGTTGAGTAACGGGATTCGCCGTGGTTATTTCCCGTGAGTCGTTGTAATGATTTATCCCTCGTGACTTGGGCAATTCGGCTCGGCAATTCTGGATCATATGACCACATACCATAGCGCTGCCAAAATTTCCAAAAGAGACCTGGAATTTCTTTCTTTCTAGCGCGGGAATAATGTTCCACAGGAACTTGGTCATTACTTTCGACGTTAGCTTACCTGGGCAGCGCACTATCTGGGACACCGCACGTGTACCAATATTGATATTCGCCCTACTGCATCTGGTGATGAATCGTAAAGAGCGGTGAACGGCTTTCGTAGAAACGTACCTAGGTTCGGCAGATTCTTTAGAATATTTGCCCATACTGTCGGTGGGCCCAGTACGTGGCCGGCGTAACAGGAAACGGCTGCGAGCTCTAGTATCGGCCGGCCGTAATGTGGCCACGCTAGCGTAATCAGACATTTCGGATTCAGATGATACCCCGAAGGTATCGTTTCAGTTATCCACTAGACAATGGTCCCACCATCATGCGGCCCTTCTCCGGTATTGGGACATCGTACGACTGATCAAAGATCTCTCAAGTACTCATGCAGGGCTTACTCCCGTATTATATAAGCATCACCTTCTTGATCACACATGCTTTTACGAGACGATCAGTTTTACTTCCAAATCTCTCCACCCACGATGTCACAACACTCAAGACCCTGGTGGCAATCTGCCATTGGCTATCAAATATGGCCAGCGTCCTTCAAAGATTCGAACAGCGACGGCGTAGGCGATCTCAATGGAGTTATCAGCAAGCTCGACTATCTCAAATCCCTCGAGGTGGATCTCATATGGTTCTCACCTGTGTACAAGTCGCCTCAAAGAGACATGGGTTACGACGTTTCCGATTATGAGTCCATCTCTCCGCAGTTTGGCACCCTCGCCGATATGGACAACCTCATCCTGGAGGCGAAGAAACGTGGCATCAAGATCATCATGGATATGGTCGCAAATCATACATCCGACCAACACCATTGGTTCCTGGAGAGCTGCAAATCACGATCAGGGCCTTATAGTGATTGGTACATCTGGAGAGACCCAAGATATGATAGCGAAGGAAACCGAGAGCCACCGAACAACTGGCGCACTGGATCGCGGTATGGAAAGAGCACTTGGAAGTATGTGGCGGATAGGAATCAGTACTACTTCTGCTTCGGGACGTCTTACCAGCCAAATCTGAATTGGTTCTCTCCTGAGTTGAGACGCGCAGTATATGAAAGCGCAGTGAAGTTTTGGTTGGATCGAGGAGTGGATGGGTTTCGGATGGATCTGGTCGGTTTATACTGGAAGGATCCGGCCTTCCCCGATGCAAAAGAAGTGTATCCTGGGGAAAAGCTACAGCCGCTCGATGGAACGCGGTGCTTGAACGGCGAAGAAGTTCATACCTGGCTAAGGGAGTTGAAAGGAAAAATCGTGCAGGATTTTGGGGAGGAGATAGTCTTGATTGGAGAATTACCCAAGACGGACCGGGAGACATTTCTACGATACATCTCTATCAGATCACAAGAGCTGGAAATGGCACTCGATACAGACATCTTCATTACAGGTAATGACTGGACAGATGGCCTCTACGAACTCAAGCGACCGGAGCTACCACTTCTCAAGGATGCCGTTCTGAAGACGCAGAGCCTTCTCGATGACGGAGGCTGGCCTACTGCATTCCTCGAGAATCACGACTTTGCCCGCAGTGTTTGCCGTTTCGGGCCGGGTGAGGGCCCTCACTGTGAAGCTGCCGCAAAGATGCTTGCTCTCATGGCCGCGACGCTCTCTGGGACTTTCTTCATCTATCAAGGACAGGAGATTGGGATGACAAACGTCCCGTCCTACTGGACACGAGATGATTTCAAGGACAACGCTGACCTCGAACACATCGAAGACATCGACCCAAGCAAGGACGCCGCTGTAGTAGAGAAATCTGTCGCTGCGCTCGCAATCTGGGGACGAGATAATGGGAGAACGCCGGTTCAATGGTCGAACGAAGCGTATGCTGGCTTCAGTGACGTGAAGCCCTGGATGAGGGTCATCGACAACTACACTTCTATCAACGTCGCGGAGCAACTTGGGAAGCCTGACAGCGTGCTTTCATTCTGGTGCAAGATGATGCGGATGAGAAAGGAACTGTGTGATGTATTGGCTTACGGATCCTTTCGTCTCCTTGACCGAGATAATCCTAGTGTGTTCTCGTACTCGAAAACGCGCACGGATGGAAAGACCATAATGCTAGTGGTACTAAACTTCTCGAATCAGATGCAGGCTCCGGGCCATATTGGGATTAGCTCAATGCACCTAGTTTGCTCGACGGCTTCGACTGGGATGAACGAAGCCATATTGCAACCATGGGAGGGCCGCATGTATGAAATGTCGCTATGACTGTAACTGACGAAATGGTGTTTAGCTGGTTTAAGATCACCAGTTCTTTAAATTCGACAAAGTTCTCTTTTTGAGAGTCTCTTTTTGCCTGTAGAGCGGATAGATTGCGGAGGTTGTGAGTCGCTCATTCGGCATCTACGAAAAGAGTAGTTATGTCGGATCAAGCATTTCTGCCCGCACCTAGGAGGGTCTAGTGTCCAAATAGTGGAGAACCCCATTCCCGACAGACTCCATTTGCTCGCAAGGATCTGCTGTACATAAAGCCGATGATAAATTCTCAAAGACGCAGTCAACCCCCTACCTCTGCAGATGACTCGCTTGCGCTGATCATTCCGAAATTTCGCCAATGCATACTAAACTAGGCACTCCGGACGCGTGGTAAGTTGCGGTTGCAAAAGTTTCGGAGAATTTCACCCGAGGAATGTGGTAGCGCCCGTCCGGCCCGATTGGTACGGCCCGTTAGAAGGGACTGTCAGCAAAGCTTGACCGGGACATCTAGCGTCTACAGGTCAGATGATTCAGTCAGGCCCTGTTTCTCGTGTTTTCATAACGCGTTTTCCGATGGCAATTACGGTGGTTCTAGTCCTCCGAACAGACCGCTTCTTCAAACAGCACTTCACTAGAGCTTTTCGCGCTCTAGTGCGTCGTTTCAATGGAAGAAAATTTGCTTATAGGAAAGGTTACTATGCAGCTGCCTAGGAAGTCACTTGGATGAAAACGCAGCTGACCGTTTTGTTTTTAAAAGTTGCCATAGTTACTAGGGCTTACTCGGAAATTGGCTTGGGTACATTGAAGCTCCTGCTTTCTCATGGAGCAAAAGTCGCCTCTTTTGATGCCAACGTCGATGGACCCATGTATCTCATGCGTGCTTGCATACCGCACGCCCTGTACGTGTCTATACGGTCCTTCTTAGAGTTCTTAAAGCTGAGTTTCGCATCTGCACACACAAGAGTGCGAACATAATAGAGAACGAAAGCGAGGGTGAGACGCGACCCACTATTTCAGATAGGCCTTAAACTTGCATTAGCTATAACAGCTGCTAAGCCTGTTAGGGGACTTCAGCGATCGCTAGCCCTACCCGCCTTGGCCTTGCTTGTTTGTTAAGCATCTACCGAAGGCTAGACTTGCGAGCCTAGCAAAGCCCACCGATGGGCGCATCGTCAACATGTGCTTGACAGACTCGGTCCGAGGAGCTGCTTGTGGCACTGCCTACACCGCTTCTAAGCACGCCCTGCTTGGTCTGTCTCGATCGACGGCCTGGATGTATGCGCCAAGAGGCATACAATGCAACGCAGTTCTCCTTGGACCGACGGGTGACACTAATATTGCTAATGTTGAGGGAAAGTGGGACGACTTCGGGTTCGAGCGGTCTCAACACTATGGAAACTGTACGCCTCTAGCTTTGAAGACGGAGCAGGTTACACCTACCTTACTGTATCTATGCACTGCTCCGGGGTTGAACGGAGCTGATTTGGCCCTAGTTTATGGATTTACGACTGCATAGCTAAGCAAAGCGATCGCGCGATGTGTCGTCAAGATTTCGATGGAATCATTAAGGAAGTCCCCGCCCCATCAGGTGTTCAGATTTGCTGGAGTACTAGTATGTCTCTTTCCCACAAACATCCCGTCGCAACACCCATTGGCCCACCCAGTATCATGTACCCCACCAGCCTTATGCACAATGAACCCAATCCCTTCCGTGGCTCGATGACACTGTAAGCCTCAGCGTACAAAGCCATCGCCCAAATCGCGGTGCTGAGTCCCCCGATTATGCCATCCCACTGCAGAAGCCATTTCCCTCCCTCGAACGCATCTTTGCATTTCAATTTGCTCCATGGAGAAGGTGGGATGAATAGACTCGCTAGCTGAAGATTGGTATGGCTAGAGGTGGATGATTTGCGGATTTTCTGTAATATACGAACGGCGCAGAAGAGGGATATGGGGATCCAGACTGAGGCCACGGAAATTACGAAACCAAGGATGTAGACTAGCCTGACGCTGGAAATTGAGTTATCGGGGTCTTCGCTTCCTACAGTGGTCATCGTCCCTGTGTGAGCCCACCACGTTACTAGCAGGAGATGGAATAAACTTATGTAAAGATTCCACTGCTGGTACAAGGACGCAAATATATGCTTTGTATTGAATCCAGATACGCAGAATCCAGGCATCGCCATGACGAATAAAGGCAGCACGTTACCTAGGAAGAAGCTCCAAGGAATCGCGCGGAGGTGGACAGAATCAACGATGAGACTCCCTGGTGTTGTGGGTGGAGCTGCTACAGCCAATCTAAGTGCTAGATAGATTGAGGTAAAGACAGCGTGTGACTGGTTGTAAATGAAGATTCCAGGAATTGTGATCCTATCCATATTGTTAGCGTTCCGCGGTAAAAAGGCTATATGAGCCCTTTCTCTTCTTACCAAGACATCAGTCGGCTTTGGCTGTACTCTCTAAGGCTCTCCAAAACAATCAACATCCATGACACACTCCATGATGTCGCGAACCAGAAGCCTACTATGTTCACATGTGGCTGTGAGACATTCTCACAAAATATAAGTTGGAAAGAGGCGACCGCATTGATCTGGAGATCGACGCCTGGAAAACGACCGCTAGTGGTCAAAGTGCGGAGGTGTTTTCCTGCCGGCGTAAATTTATTGCCAATTTGGTGTGTGAGGTATTCTACCAGTCCGTTCGAGGCCGCGAACAGATGTAGAGATTTAAAGCCGAGGATGGAGAGGGATAGGCAAAAGACGGCCGCAAAGAACTGCATGGCTAAGCTACGCAATGAATGAGGGATCAAAGAAATATGAGCGGATCGCTAGAAGATCTTGGGTTCTATAAGGCCTCTTGCTGGAAAACTTTCCTCTCGGCTGCAAGACATCCTTATATACATATCTGAGAATCATCGACTTCTCTTCGGCCCAAAAATGCATGGATCATGCTAGGCACCATTTTGACCCCGCATATCCTTTCCGGGTATACCCGACACCGCATGGAAAAATCTGATTGGCGGTACGACACTCATGCATACATGCACTTTGCGAAAGTTCGTGTTTACCTGCATGAATTCTCATTGAGACTGGCTTGTGGCACTCATTTTTCACGATCATCAAGTACAGAAGGCAGTGGTACAACTGCTTCTCCGTTTAGAGACTGATTGGATCAACAGATAGATGACCTCGGGACTAATCACATCTATGCCTTCTTTCTGCTCCTCATCCAAACCATAACATCCTTTTTAGGTGCCATGACTCCAATACTCCTTGGATTGAACTTCCACTGAACCTCCACATTGCCTTCTTCAAATTCAACATCCAACATGTCTAGCAGCACGCTAACAACGCCTATGATCTCCATCTCTGCTACAAATCTACCCGAGCACAAACTGGTTCCGCCACCGAAGGGACGCATTACCGTCTTCTGCTGTTTTAATCTCTCTTCATTTGCATTCAACCATCGCTCGGGTTTGAACTTCTTCCCTTCGTCGACAAATTCGTCTCCAAAGTGCATTAGCTGCACAGGCATTAGAATGACAGAACCTTTTTGAAGTAGATAGCCCTCGAGTATGGTCTCTTGGGTCACAACTCGCGCGGCGGCAGACATAGTCCCCATGCGTAATGCTTCCAGCCAGAGAGAATTGATGAAAGGGCTTTTGATAAGCGCCGGGAGGTCAAAGTGAGGTGTGGAAGGTAAATCCGAAGAGGAGGGGGAGGAGGGAAGAATGAAGGGTGTGGCAACGCCGCGGTACTTATCGAGACGAACTGGGTCGCTTGCAACGCAATACGCAAACCAAGTCGCCATTGGAGCAGCATTCGTTACGATGCTGTTGCGAACGATCAGCATATTATTCTAGTACACCGACGATCTCTCAATACTCACACAAAAAGAAAGCTAGCCTGAAGACATGCTCTTCCCCTTCTTGTAAAACCGCATTGCTTGCCCAATACGTCCCTGTCCCAATTGAGACGGAGTCCCCAACTCTCATTCCACACCTGATCTGTATCCTCCCACTCACAACCTTCTGCCGCATCCAACCAGCGCTCGAATGCCTGAAACATTCTTTGACGTGCCCTGTAAGCCTTGGGTTGTAATTTGAATGCCCAATTTGATCGTACACCGATATAGGTGGCGTCATCGAATCGTCTCCAGTCATCCCACATAGTAGGCCAGAAGTGGATCAGATGCGGGCCAAAAAACGTGTGTACGCTGGTCTCGAAGATGACCCTCCTCAAGAATGAGTACAAGCATTTCTTTTGCCACTTATCACTCGAAAGATTAAGACTTGAGTTCAGAACTTTGGGAAGGACGGACATGTAAACATCCATGATGTCGTAAAGGCGTTTTCCTGACAAGTACTGTGTCCAAAGCTTGTGGTTTTCGGTAAGAAACTTCTTATCGATTCTTTCCGCTGCCGACGAAAGGAATTTGGGCTGGTCCGGTGGCGGGAGATCGACGGCATTCTCCATCATACTTGCCATGACAGGGTCAAAAGAGAAGAGCCGAGATCGGCTGAAGACGTAGTTGACAGATTTAGGGGAGAAAAATACATGAAATTTCGTCCCTGCTAAGAGGAGGGTGAAGGGCTTCCCAGAGAAACGTTTTCTTCCAGTCTCATACAAATCTGCCGGATTAAGAAGAAACGCGGGCAGGTGCTGGAGGTAAGGAATCCAATAGGGTAGTGAAGGCGGCTCAGATTGCTCGTTCTGAGGTCGATAGAAATCCCGAAGATAGTAGATGGAGTAGGCGGAAAGCACCGTTGCTATGAGCAGGCCGATGACAATGGAGGTCAGCACCAATGAATCGTTTGAGTATTGCCAGTCGCTTCCAAAAGCCATGATTTGCGTCGAGGTGGTCGCGTAAACTGTGTACAGCGTGTTAGCACTCCGCTGTAGACCCTTCGTAGCGTGTTAGGAAGCTTCTGTCCGGACGCAACTTCATCATCTAGCCTCAAGATGATATTTTCAGTTCTGGGGCGCTTCAAACCGGGGTAGTCGAGAAACTACAGTCGGCCCGTTGCTTCCCCTCGATTCCGAGAATCTGCCCTGGGGATGTACTAAGCAAACAATGGTGTCATGTGTCCTGGAAACTACAGGATAACTGTGGGGTACGCACGTTTGATCTGTATAGCGAAGTCGGACCGCTGCCTAGGTTTGTACGGCGGAAACTAGTATTGAGTGAGAAGATGTCGACACCGGGCCGAACATCTTTACCCGAGCAGCCGAGGATCACATGTCCAATCTAGATGCGATGCCAGCTCAACATTAGATGCTCCGTCCTTTGTCGGGCCTTTGTGATTGTATACATTTTCATACCTTAGATAATACTGAGGGCACACTTGAGCAAATCACTTTTTGGAAAACAGGCTAAGCAGCCGTTAGCGTGACAGAGCCGTTTTCAGCCAATCAAACAGAAGCTGTCAGTAACAAGACTTTCTCCGATTAGTAACGACAGAGTTTAGTACACTAACGGCTGCTTAACCGGTGTGTGCATGTCGGGTCAAAGTCACACACTAGGGCAGGGTTCGTGTGTGTCCGGGACATTGCCCTGGTTAGACTTTTTGGGTTAGCGCCGGTTCTTTTTTTCTCCTACACTGAAGTAGGTCTAGCTTCACAGGCCGGCCCTTCCCTACACGCGCGATTCGAGGGCACACGCTAGGCTCTCGTATTGCAAGCAACGAAGTGGAACACCAATCACTTTTAAACCGAAACGACTAATCATCTCCGCGAGCTCGATTGGTAGCATGCGGCTCGCTATCACGCGTTTGGATCGTATAGGCTTCTAGGATATGGTTCCTTCAGCAGTTGGACGTCCATTGGACTACAAGGTAGTGGAAAACGTGGCACTGGTAAAAGCCGGCCTGGATAATCGTGTCAATGTGAAGTTTAGTGGCGAAAAAGGCCATTTTGGAAAGGGCACCACGCAAGCTCTTGGTATAAGTAATTTCGACTGCCACAAGCTCAGTTCTCTCTCATAACTAAGAATTTGAGTTCCATACGTAACAATGTCCTCAGTTGAAGCAGCCTCAAAGACGGAGCCACTAGCTATTGTTGGTCTGGCAACGCGCTTTCCACAGGACGCTTCTAGCACAGAACGGCTGTGGCAGTTCTTGCTCGCGAAGAGATGTGCACACACGCCGATTCCCGAAGATCGGATTGGTCCAGGGCATTACCATCCTGATCCTGAACATGGTGGCACGCATGCTGTTGCAGGTATGTTACAAGGCCATTATAGAGTAGCACATGCCTAAAGCTGACGTTCTTCAGGTGGTCACTTTCTTGCGGAAGATCCCGCATATTTCGACTCCTCCTTCTTTGGAATTACAAAGGGCGAGGCCATGTCACTGGACCCTCAACAACGCGTCGTTCTGGAGAATGTGTACCTTGCTCTCGAAAATAGCGGTTTTACGTTGGAACAAGTCGCGGGGTCTAACACTTCGGTCTACGTCTCTGGTTTCAATCACGATCATCTAGCTATCTTGAATAGTGATCCTGAGACAACGCTGAGACACCGTGTTACTGGTCTCACCAATTCTATGCATAGCAATCGTGTATCATGGTTTTTCGACTTGAAAGGACCAAGCGTGACCATCGATACCGCATGCTCTAGCTCCATGGCGGCTTTGCATCTTGGCAGTCAGAGTTTACGGACAGGAGAGAGCAACATGGCAATTATCACGGGAGTGACGATCATCAACTATCCTGGTAGGTTACATATTGTAACACTTTTGTCTTACAAATGCTAACCGTCATGCCTCCTTCAAGGCGACATCAACGGGATGTCGCATCAAGGCTTTCTTAGTCCAGATGGCCGATGTTTCAGTTTTGATCACCGCGCTAATGGCTTCGCTCGTGGTGAAGGAGTCGGCACAGTGATTGTCAAGCGCCTCGGTGATGCTCTTCGCGATGGCGACACTATTCGCGCGATCGTTCGTGGCACAGGCGTCAACCAGGATGGCCGTACTCCAGGTCTAACTCTTCCTAGTAGCGAAGCACAAGAACGACTAATCAGGACCACATACGCCTCTGCACGACTGGATTTCGATGATACAATGTTAGTAGAAGCACATGGAACCGGGACACGTCAGGGCGATGCCATTGAGGCTCGTGGAATCGCACAGGCATTCAAATCCAGGCGGCAAGATAGGCCCCTATATCTGGGTTCGGTAAAGGCAAGTGTTGGCCATCTGGAGGGTGCTGCTGGCGTAGCCGGGTATGTTCTGTCCTCATATGGTCTCGTTCCAATAACAAATATGAACAAATAAGCTGACGATCTTGTGTACAGTATTATCAAGAGTGTCTTAGCACTAGAGAATGGGATCATCCCACCACAAGCGAATTTTGAAAAGGCAAACCCGAAGATTCCGTTCCAAAAATGGAACCTATCTATTGCCAACAAAGCTGTGCCATGGCCTAAAGACGGTGTTCGTAGAGTTTCGATCAACTCTTTCGGCGTAGGAGGAACGAATGCTCATGCTATCCTGGACGACGCATACAACTACTTGCGAGATCATGACATTACTGGCAATCACCGCACAGCGACTAGAGTACCCTCCAAGGAAGAAGTGGATGCTCTGAGCCGTATCGCAGAAGACCTTGCAGCCTCTTCTGTGCAGCTGCAGGAGTCTTCAGACTCAAATGGAGACGATCTTCCATCACAGCAGAACGGATACCCAATATCATCCATAACTAATGATCATGCTCGCGTTGAGAAAGGCTCTGACGAAAGTTATCGCCGAAGGCATTGGGTCTCGACTGAACAGATACCTGCACCTCCCCAACTCATTGGTCTCTCCGCCTTTGATGAAGCAGGTTTATCACGGAACGCTCAAGCACAAGTTACATTCCTGCAGTCTCGTTCTGTATATCCACCATCATTCTTGCAGAACTACTCTTCCACTATGAATGGACGTTCCCAATTTGGGTGGCGCAGTTTTCTTCTGGCTGAGCATACTTCTGATCTGCTCGAAAACCTCCAAAATACCCATACCAAAGCTCTCCGATCTCGTGGACCCATATCCATCGCATACGTTTTCACGGGTCAAGGAGCCCAATATCCTGCGATGAGCCGAGAACTATTTGTTTACCCCGTCTTCCGTGAGAGCATGACGCAAGCGTCTCGGTTCTTTACCTCCTTAGGCTCAACCTGGTCTCTCCTTGACGAACTTTCGCAGACTACTGAACAAAGCAATGTCAATGAGCCATGGTTATCACAGCCCGCGTGCACCGCAGTACAAGTGGCACTTGTGGATCTGCTAAATTCGTGGGACGTGAGGCCGTCAAGAGTCATAGGACATAGCTCAGGAGAGATAGCGGCGGCATACGCTTCAGGAAAACTAGATCGCAAGTCGGCCTGGCGTGTGGCGTACTACCGAGGTATAGTTTCAGCGAAGCAAAGCGAACTCAAGGGCACGATGCTAGCGGTCGGTATAGCCGAACGCGAAGCCCAAACTTATGTGGACGCTTTGGCCAAGAAAGGGACTATAGTGGTGGCCTGCAGCAACAGTCCCAGGAACTGTACTATTTCTGGAGATGAAGGTCTCGTCTCCGAACTTCATGACCAGATGCAAGCGAAGCAAATCTTTGTGAGGAAGTTGCCCATTCCCAAGGCGTATCACTCGCCACACATGAATCATATTGCGACGGAGTATGCCGCACTTCTGGATGGTCTCTCGCCAGACCGATCCATCCAAGCGAACGCCGTATCGATGGTCTCAACGGTGACGGGGACTTTCATCACCGATGAGCTTCTCGGTGCGGAGTATTGGGTTAGCAACTTGGTCTCCCCAGTTCGATTCTCCGATGGCTTGATAGCCACTTGCTTCCAATCCGCGCGGACAGGACAGGTGTCTCTCCGGGTCGAAACTCATGGAGGTAACCATTTCGCAGATGTTGTCTTGGAGCTTGGTGCGCATGGTGCTCTCCAAAGCGCCGTTAAAGATGTACTCGCAACCCAGCCAAGTGGATCCACAATAACTTCTCTCCCGGTCTTGAACCGCTCCAACCCTGGGCCAGATATGTTGTTAACCGCGTTGGGACATATCTGGTGTCGAGGTTATCCGATCAACGTCCAAAAGATCAACGAAAGTGCCCAGTCCGAACCACTCATGCGGTCAAATGCACTACTCACTGATATTCCTGGCTACGCTTTCAATCATTCTCAACTCTTGTGGTTCGAAAGTCGCCTTAGCCGCAACTATCGTCTCCGCAAAGCGCCTCGTCATGATCTCTTTGGTGCGCCAATGCCTGACTGGAACAAGGAAAGCCCTCGATGGAGGAACATCTTTCGACTGAACGAACAACCCTGGCTGCGCGATCACGTCGTGACGAACTCTCATGTCTATCCGGGTGTGGGATACCTCATCATGGCCATCGAAGCGATTCAGCAGATTGCCGACGAAGGTCTGGCAATCACTTCTTTCCGCCTGCGAGACATTTCAATCAAGCGCGCAATGATTGTTCCGGATAGCAAAGAGGGACTGGAAGTTGTGCTTTCCATGAACCGAGTTGATGAATCTAGTGTGACGGTCTCAAACACGTGGCGTCGATTTCAGATCTCGTCTTACAACACTGCCGGTGACGATTGGATCGAGCATTGCACAGGATACATTGCCGTTGAATATGCTACGACTACTGGGCCGGTTGATGATGGGCTAGAGGCCAGAGAGGAGTCAGCTATGAGACGCCAAGAATTACAGGATGCCGAGCGTAGGTGTCAGGCGTCGTTCGACATGTTCCGCGCGTATGAAAACATGGCCACAGTAGGGCTTCAGTTCGGTCCTTTGTTTCGAAATGGATCGAACGCCAGAGGCACTGGCAATCAAGGCGGAGCGGTGGTGGGAAGTGTGACAGTGCCGGATATTGCGGCATCAATGCCCAAGTCCCACGCCTCACCACATCTCATTCACCCTGCCACATTCGACAGCATGATACATTTTGCCCTTGCCGCTATCATGGATCTCTTCGGCGCCACGAGTCTGGAAAATCCGGCTGTTCCAACATTCATCAAAGACGTTTGGCTGTCAGCAGAGCTGAATCCGCTGCCCGGTCACAAATACAGAGTTCATGGTCGAACTAAGCGAGTCGCTTTCGAAAAGTACGACAACGATGTGCTTGTGTGGGATGAGGCCACGGGTGATGCGAGGATCGCGGCCACCGGTATACGAGCTACACCGCTGGACTCGGCAGATCAACGGGCCTCGACCAGTAGAGAGTTGTGTCATGAGGTCAAGTGGCCCGCTTACCTAGAGACCATCTCCCAAGAGGATTTCAACACAGAGGAAGGCTCAGTGGGGTCAGATAGGCTAACACCTGAATGGGTGCACCGGTTACAGTTAGCCACTCTCTGCCTCGTCCATGACGCTCTAGATGAGTATCGAAAGGTTCCTGGGACCCCACAAGGTCATCTGGAACATTACTTGAAATGGTTGGAGCATCTCGAACACTGGACCAAAGAAGACAAAGTCTCATCTGTCTCACGTGCTGAGTTCGATGCCATACGTAATAACGACGCTGCCAAGACTGAGCTGTACGATCAAGTGCAAGAATATAAAGCAGAAGGGCGCCTAGCTTATCGTATGGGATCCCATATCGTTTCCGTACTGCGTGGCGAAACCGACCCCCTTCAACTCATGTTTGGTCAGGACGACATCTTGGACCAAGTGTACGCAGACCTCGTCCGTCTTGGGAATCTTCCCGAACTTCTGGCCAAATATCTGCAAATCGTCGGTGACAACCGCACCAATCTTCGCGTCCTGGAAGTTGGTGCCGGAACTGGCTCCTCCACCGAAGCCATCATCCGACACCTGGTCCCAGTTTCCGACGACGGACATCTTTTGCAGTCCAGCGTTCTTCAGTATACATACACCGACATCTCTTCTGCCTTCTTCGACAAAGCCCGTGATAAGTTCAGACCCTGGCAGTCCATTTTCGAGTACAAGGTCCTGCATGCAGAGAAAGACATTGAGAGCCAAGGATTTCAACCTGGGACGTACGACATTGTTGTCGCCCAAAATGTTATCCATGCCACTGAAGATTTGCACTCTACGTTGACAAATTTGAGAAAGCTTCTCAAGCCTGGTGGTCGCATTCTGATTCAGGAAGGGATGAGACAAGACTACTTTTGGTCGGCTCTGGCATTTGGACAGTTGAGTGGATGGTGGTTATCGAAGGAGGAGACGAGGCGGTGGAGTCCTTTTGCGTCGAAAGATCAATGGGAATCGCTATTGAATGGAGCAGGGTTTGACGGTGTTGAACTCGAATTGAAGGACGCTCAGGATCCAGTGGTGCATACGCAGAGCATTCTTGTGTCGCGTGCTGTGGCGCGAAATGCGGCGCCGGATGTGCTTCATGAGAAGGTGAACATCATTACCCTCAACAGAACAGACAGCCAACTGGTCCCGCAACTGCAGGAGCAGTTACAGAAGACACTTCGATGTTGCAACGTCACTATCATTCAAATTCGGGATTTGAAAGACGCAAATTTAGGCCAGAGCCTATGCATCTCACTTCTGGAGCTGGATAATCCCATCTTGTCAATCCTGACATCAGAAGAATACGAGGGAGTGCGGAAAATGCTAACTGTGTGCCAAGCCCTTCTCTGGGTCACTGGCGACATGGTGGAAGACCCGCAGAACAGTATGGCAATTGGTCTTGTACGAACAGTGCGATGGGAACGGGATCTAGATGATGCGAATCTCGTCACGTTGTCTGTGGCCTCCCCACGGCCGGACATGATGACTCTCGTTCAGTGCATAAGCAAGCTCTGTGAACTCCAGTTCTCCAACCCCGTTATCCACGACGAAACCCAGGGAGAGTACCTTTTGAAAGCAGGAGCTTTCTTTACCAGCCGCCTGAAGTCCAGTTCCGGGGGAAACCGATTTCTCGTCTCCCAATTCAGTACTCCACAGCCTATTCTTATGCCTTGGAAAGATGCAGGTCGCCCAGTAAAGCTATCATCGGCCTCGCCTGGCCAGCTAGATCGCCTGCAGTGGGTCTCAGACCCTGTATACGACACGCCCTTGGATCCCACGCACGTCGAAATAGAGATCAAAGCCATGGGTCTTAATTTCCGGGACTTGATGATTGCCATGGGGGAACACATGGCGTACAGTATCGGGTGTGAGGCGGCCGGTGTCATCTCACGCGTCGGTTCCCAGGTCACAGATATATCGATAGGAGACCGGGTAACGTACATTACCGGACTGGACCACGTGGGCTGTTTCCACACTTTCGGACGGGTAGACCAATCGGTGGTGACTAAGATTCCAGACACGTTAAGCTACTCCGATGCGTCTGGACTTCCGGCTGTATACGTTACTGTGTTGTATGCGCTGAGGGAAGTGGCAAGGCTAGCGAAAGGAGACAAGGTTTTGATCCATGCTGCAGCGGGAGGCGTTGGACAAGCGGCAATTAACTACGCGAAAAGTGTCGGATCAGAGATTTTTGCCACTTGTTCCACATCAGAAAAACGAGATGTGAGTCCCCACTTCTCAGCGCGGATAGAACTGCCCACTGACTTGTCCTTAGTTGCTTGTGCAAAAATACGGCATCCTAGAAGACCATATCTTCTCCAGTCGAGACTTGAGTTTCGCTAAAGGCATTCGACGAATTACTGGTGGCTACGGAGTGGATGTTGTTCTCAACTCACTCGCCGGTGAGGTATGCTCATTTTGCCTTGTTCATAAATCCCTTAATTGTTTGACTAACATACTGTCAAAGGCTTTGCAATCCTCTTGGGCACTGCTTGCACCCTTCGGACGCTTCATTGAGATCGGGAAAAAAGACATTCAGTCCAACTCCAGGATCGAGTTGCGACCTCTGCTACAAGGCACCTCTATGACATGCGTTGATTTGGTGACAATGATGAAACATCGACCGCATCTCGTCAAACAGCTCACCGACGATACCGTTCGCCTCTGGAGCGAGGGGATTGTCAAAACCGCAACGCCAACAACCGTATCACCACTGTCGAAACTAGTGGATGGTTTCAAGACTCTGCAGTCCGGTCGTGGAACTGGCAAAATGGTATTTGTGCCTCATCCTAATGACATTGTTCCAATCGTGCCTGAGCAGCAAACCCCGTTCCAATTCGGACCAAACGCAACGTACGTCTTGAGTGGTGGACTGGGAGGATTAGGACGAAGCATCGCAAGATGGATGGCGAGCCGAGGTGCCCGCCATTTGTTGTTCCTGTCTCGTAGTGGGAAAGTCACTCCAGCCGTTGAAGAGATGGAAAAGCACCTGGCTGAGCAGAACTGCCGAGTCCATATCGCGAAGTGCGATGTCACTAATGCAGTTGACCTTAAAAGGGTCGTGGATCAATCGGCATCGATTCTTCCACCCGTGAAGGGCGTCATTCAAGGAGCGATGCAACTTTCAGTAAGTGTTCCGTCCGGCTTGCTCATATCAGTGAGAAGGAACTCAATTAACGCTGCTCCGCAGGACTCAATTTTCGAAAACATGACCTATGATCAATACATGTCAGCAGTACAACCCAAAGTGGTCGGCTCCTGGAACCTCCATAATCATCTCCCAGATGATCTTGACCACTTCGTGCTTCTTTCCTCTGCTACTGGCATACTCGGCAACCGTGGCCAGGCAAACTACGCCGCTGGTAACACCTACCAGGACGCTCTCGCAGAGTATCGCCGTTCCCAAGGTCTCGCCGCTACCACCATCGATGTTGGTGCTATCTTGTCGGTTGGATACGTTGCCGAAAATTCCTCTCATGTTGCCATCAACAAAGGCGTCAGCGTGGAACTTGAACAAATCCGCGAAGAAGAACTTCATGTGATCCTTGAATACGCCCTCGATCCTCGACAGAAAGCACCCGCCCAGATTGTTACCGGTCTCGCCAATAGAGACAAATACCGTACTAAGGGAATGCCAACACCTTCATTCATGAAGTTCCCTCTCTTTGCGCACATTAACAGTGAGAGCTTGATCGGTTCCGCTACTTCCGAAAGCACCGAGGTTCCTGTGGAAGCTCTGCTGGCTACAACTAAAACATTGGACGAGGCAGCCGAAATCATCACTGCGGCTGTAAAAGGAAAGCTTGCAAATCTGCTGTCAGTAGCAGCGGTCGATATCGACGAAAACAGGTCGATCAGCGCAAATGGTATCGATTCGTTAGTGGCTATAGAGTTCCGGACATTTCTCGCGAGGGAAGTGAAAGCGGATGTGCCAATGCTGGATGTCATGGGAACGTCTACGATCAAGACATTATGCAAGAAAATTGCGACGCTAAGTCGCGCAGTCGAAGTTGAGCTAGATGGTAAAGTCAGTAGAGAGTAAAACTCGTAACTACATTGGTTTTGTAGCACTCGCGAAGGCGCGAGCTACTAGAATATCTTCGACTATCCAACTAGGCCTAACAACTTTAATATAAAGATATTAAAGTATTAACATAAACCACCACCGAGTGTCGCACACCACCAAGTGTCACAGAATCTCTTAGCATCACTAAATCTTGCTACAACTCTTCAATTTCATCGCTGTTAAATAAGGAACTATTGTACATTATGCTCGCACTAGATTTAGAAGATATCTCTATATCTTTTTTTCACGTTCGTGCGTTATGCCTAGTCCTACTATAGTTCCAACAACGCCGTAGAGCTAGTTAGGCTCGTTCTTAATTGTAACGGTGTGAGGGGAGGGGGAGGACTGCGCTGTCATTGTATAGCTACGAAAGAGGGCAGCTATATACGTGTGTGGGATAAGAAAGTGTGGTAGCGATAATTATGTCTAACTTATACTAAAGTAGATCTTAGTAAGTGTTACAGATAATAAGCAAAGGCCTCTCTGTTACGACCCGAAGTCAAAACGCTTACGACCACGCCGCAACCACGCCGCAACCGCGCCGCACGAGCAAGACCAGGATAGCGATCCTGCAAAACGCTGACTGTTAGCAGTCACGTGACCGATCACTGCGCTAAGGACTATCGCTAGGAGCGATCACGACTACCGCAACTATTGCTAAGAGTAATTACGACTATTATAACTATTACTAGAAGTTATACTCTACTATTATTAGAAGTTACTATAACTATTATATAAGTATATAGCTACTAGATAGCGCACTCTTATAGTCGCTATATTTAACTTTAAAATCTAAGAATTAGTACTTAATTCTTAAACTCTTAAGTTATTTATTAATCTTTATATTATACTTAACTTATCTTATCTATTACGCGCCTAGCTTATTCCTAAGAACTAACCCTAGAACTCTCTAAGAATAGACCTTTATACTTTAAATACCCTTAAAATAAGCGACGTAGTAATAGATACCCCATGTAACGGGCTGAACGCCCTTTAGTAGAGCTCCTCAATGGAATCTTGGTAGACGCGTCCGATAGACGCTTAGATCACCTCGGACCGATATTTATCTAGCAGGTAGATAAACACTAGCGTAGATAGACTAATAGCTCCTTATTAAATATAACTACTATATATTTAGCCTTACTATTAGCTATCTACTTCTTAAGTGCTTCTAGAGCTAGCCTCTTATATTTTATATTTAATTCTAATTAATAGAGCCTCCCTACGAAGCTCTATTAACGCGTTACGCGTTAAGCTCCTTAACCGCTACTTTATTACGTGCGTATAGGTTAACCTACTATATAGGGTTAGTATT
The DNA here is from genome assembly GCA_004380135.1 of Stemphylium vesicarium. Lineage (NCBI taxonomy): Eukaryota > Fungi > Ascomycota > Dothideomycetes > Pleosporales > Pleosporaceae > Stemphylium > Stemphylium vesicarium. The sequence goes on from QXCR01000179.1 coordinate 59,536, forward strand.
ATTTATAGTATAAAAGGCCTTTAGATAATAGCTAGATAATCTACTATAAGGTAGTAAGTCTATCTAGTGACCCTTTATAAGAAGTAGTCGCTAAAGGTTAATGCGTTATAATAAACTAGTAAAGTAAGTAGTAGCTAGCTAGAAGTAAGCCTTAATAAGAAGCCCTATATAATATCTTTAAAGGCTAAAGACCTAGGTATTAATACTATATAGAAGACTAAAGGCTAGTTAGAGCTCTAAGTAGAAGGTAAACGTAAGTTTACTAATAGCTACTTATAAGTCTAAAAATAAGCCTTAGTTAAAGTCTTATTAGATCTCTAAATAGAGGTATAGGCTATAATTAAACGTCCTTTATGTCAGGCCGGGTCAGGCCAGATGACGATATATACTATCCTGCACCATGATCAGTAGTTCACTGATCATACGTACCTTTTGGTTGCATGGCGTAGTGGTGCAGGGCTGCGTCCTGACATTATGATCAGTGAACTGCTGGCGTGCGGGGTCGGAGGAATAGGGCCGAAGGTCTATTGTTCGATCCCCCACAAGGCCAGTTTCAGCATAAGCCAGCCAGGTTGGCTGAGAACGGTGTATCTTGGACCGGAACGGCGCGGATAGCGCTTAGGTGCCAAGGGATTACTAATAGGCTACGCCTGCCGTCGTTGCTGCT
>QXCR01000180.1:0-53218 GCA_004380135.1 Stemphylium vesicarium
CGCCCTCCTCAGTCTTTGTCAGATTCCTTGATTTAGGCCAGCGATCTGCTTGTGGAGTCTGTCCTGCGCGTCGGCGGCTTAGTGTTGTATGAGTGACTTTGTAGATAGCTGCAGCGCGTCGCAAGGAGAGTGTCGCGTCTTGTTTAAGAGCTTGAAGGGCAGTCTGTATCTGACGCTCATTAGAAGGCTCTATCTGGTGTTGTTGTTGAGGCATCACGTATAGAGGTAGAGTTGGTGGGGGCTTGGCAAAAGTGGTGCACGAACCTGTGTGGTGCACGAACCCGTGAGGTACGTTATAAGTATTATAGATTTATTAATTATTTTTATTTTTATAATATTATATCTATAGCTAAGTATATTAGCCCTACTATTATTATTTTTTAGCGTAAATATAATCTTAAACTTATATTATTCTAATTCTTATAATTATTAAATTTATTATTTATAAAGTATCTTAGTAGTTATAAATATAACTAAGTTCTTATAATTTAAGAATATTATAAGTTCTAAGTAACCTTTAGTATATACTCTCTAATACTTTAAATAAGTAATAATAGCTAATAACTCTTTATTATAAATATTATAGTTCTTCTCTAGTCCTAAAAGCTTATATAAATAATAGGTAATAAGATACTATTAGTTTTTATAAAGCTAGCTAGTATATTCTCTTAATGTAAAATCTAATAAGTTAGTCTTAAAGTATAGAGATTACTCTAATTAAAATATATAGAAGTATAATAGTATTATACTTATATTCTTAAGTATCTAGAAGGCGTCTTCTACTTTCTTACTCTACGCTGTCCCCGCTAGCAGTGTCTAGCTGCGCTGCGCCGTCGTTACTAATGGTGTCTAACGGTTCTTTACTTAAATTAAGACGCACTCTAGTACGCCCTATACGTGTCCTTACTAATAATACCTAGCTATTTACTAGGTCTTTCTTGTCCTCGCTAGCTTCCTAATAGTATTAGAATATAGGTTTTAAGATCTATATTACGCGCTTCTAAATACGCTTATCTTTAGCGCCTATAAGTATATCTTATTCTCTTCTTAAGAGGGCGTTAGCTCTTATATTCTACTTACCTAGTTAATATAGTAATTTTATATTATAGCGACTTAGTAGCGTAGTCTAGTATACTTAATATTTACTTTAGAGCTTTAGCTTTATAAAGTATTTAAAATTTTTATAATTAGTTATTACTTTAAAGCTCTTAATTAAATATAATTTAGTATCTTACTCTTTAAAGTAGTAGATAATAGTAAATAGCTATTTATTATAGATTTTATAGTTATACTCTTAGGCGTTATTCTTTCTAGAGAAGTATGCGTAAGGACGTAGTACTCTCTTATTATTATATTGCGATAGTACTCTTCCTACTACGTAGCCTAATAAGTTATATTCTAGTATAATATCGCGTTCTAGATTAAAAGTAGTAAGATTTAGCTCTATAAAGAAGATCTTCTTTAGCTTTTTAAATACTAATTCTTCTTTAGGTCCCTAAGTAAAGCTTATATCTCTTATTAGTTAAGTAAGAGAAGAAGTTGTTCTAGCAGAGTTCTTAATAAACTTTTAATTAAAGTTTATAAAATTAAGAAATAACTAAACGTCTTTTACTATTCTAAGGGCCTTCTAATTCTTAATAGCTTTAACTTTATCTAGATTTATATAAATACCTTTTTTAGCGTTAATAATAAAGCTAAGGTACTTAGTAGACTTTATTTTAAACTTATATTTCTTAATATTTATTTAGAGGCCTACTCTCTAAGGCGTACTAAGAATCTTTTAGACCTACTCTTAGTATTAGTATAAACTACTATCTATATAGATTAGTACATTTTTAAAATATACTAAGTAGGACTTATTAAGATACTCTCTTAAAGTCTAGTTAATATACTACTAGAAAGTACTTAGGGAATTTACTATATTAAAAGAGGTTACTAACTACTTAAAAACACTAAAACGCGTTTAGAAAGTTATTTTTTACTTATTACTTTTAACTATATAGATCTTATAAAAGGCTATAATTATATTTAGCTTAGTAAACTTTTTAAAATTATTTAAGTTATTAAGCGTCTCTTAGATTAGTAGTAATAGGTACTTATTCTTCTTAGTTATCGCGTTTAATGCTTAGTAGTTAATATATAATTAGAGTCCTCCTCTAGGTTTATAGTAAATAAGACTAGCGCTAAAGCTAGTAAGCTGCTTACGCGTATAAATATCTTCTTAAGTAGAGAGGTGAGCTTCTTTTAGAGTACTAAAAGCTTATCTCTTAATATACTATATAGCGGGCCCTATAGTAGCTATAGCTACTAACTATCTTTTAACTTAAACTTAATTTAATAGTCTACTCTAGATTCTCTATATAGAGAAAGCTTTACTAATTCTTTAAAACTAAAGAGTTTATAGTAGCTCTAATAATACTTTAGTAGTAATAATCTTATATCTACTACTTTCTTTAGCGCTAACGCCTTATTAATATCTATAATAGAGATAGTAAATACGCGTACTCTAGTCTCTAGGTCCTTAGATCTCTTTAGAAGACCCAAAAATGTAGCTACGCTTACCTAGCGGGCGACATTCTAGCTTATAACGCTCTTATTGCACTTTACTTAAATGCCCTTTAAGTATATAAATAAGCTCCTTTTTACTAGAGCGATTATAATATTCTAGTAGTCTATCTACCTCTTTCTTAGAATAATGTCCTTATCTATATTATTAATAATATATACGCAGGCGACCTCTTAGTAGCTATATATATTAAATTTAAAATAAGAAACTTATTTAATCTTAAATAGCTTCTTATTAATTATCTTAATTATCTAAGAAATAATTAAAAAGCGCTTAAGATAGCTTTAGTAAGTATACTTATAACTAACTAGTACGTAGTATAAATATTTACTATCTATTAACGCTATAGTATAGAGGGGTGACATAAAAAAAAAGATCTTTAAAAAGTTACTACTTTTAACGCTCTATAACTCTAGAACTAGAAGAGCTAGAAAGATGATTTTCTAGATTCTAAAAAAAGAATAACTAGCTCTATAGTATAGTAGACTGGAACACTAGCTTAGTAAGCACTATTAGAGCGCTAAATAGTGATATAAAGAGAGAGAAAAAAAAGATAATATAAATTCTAATAGAACTTTTTAATTAGCGTATAAAAGTCTCTAAAAAAAATATGTAGAAAACTAGCTTATGTAAGTATTACGTAAGCTTTACTTCTACTAGTACTACTATCTTAGTCAAATTTAAAAAAAAATTAAAGCTAAAGTACGCTAAAAAAGTACGCTAACATTACATAATAATCTACTAGTATTTTTCTATATAGTCTTCTCTTTCTACTTTTAAAATTTATCTTCTCTATTATCTCGCACTATCTTAAAAACTTTTAAAATTTAAAGAATAAGTTTCTACTCTATTATTAGAGAATAACTCTATTACTTCTATTAGTAATAATCTAGGAAAATCTTTTAGAAGTATTTCTAATACTCTTTATCATATTAAAAGAAAAAATAATATACTTCTATCTACTTTAAGCCCTAAACTAGGCCCTTCTTTTAACATAACTAAAAGAACTAAAAGAGCTTTTAATAGAGACTTAACTAGAAGTCCTGAAAAAATAAATAAGCGTATTATAGAAGATAATAGTTTAGATCTTTCTACTAGAAGCCTACAACGCTTACTAAGAGAAGAGAACTACTCTATTAATACTTCTAAGAAAAAGCAGCTTTTAAACGCTAAAAAAGCTAAAAATCGCTACTTGTACGCTGAAGAGACACTTAAAAATATAAAAAAAAATCTATAACAAAGTTATTTTTTGAATAAGTTAGCTTTATAGCGTAGGCACGGAGCTAGAATAGAATATAGTAGAAAACGCTATAATAAGAGAGTTAGAAAGGATTTAGTCTCTATAACTAGTAAAAGTAAGTTTAAAATTCTTAAAAATTACTGAAAAATGCTTTAAAATATTTTAGATTTTTCTAGTATTTTTGAATAATTTTAGCTCTTATACTAACTAAGATATAGGCCGCGATATCTCTATCTCTATTTAGGGAACAATTTAGATAGGTAGTAGATCTAAGCTAGTAATAATTAAGACGCCTAAAATTACTACTAGCTTTACTAATACCAAGTATATTAGAAAAGTTCTAATACCTATAGTAAAACCTATTATAAAAAGAGGTAAGTTTAATAATCTTTATTTTAATCTTAAGAAGGCTATAACTTTATAGTATTTTACTATATTTTTAAGATTTTCTGATTTTTTATAGGCTAATATATTATTCTATCTAAGTTAGAAATTTTAGTAGAATAACACTAAGATCTATAAAACTATAGAGATTTTATCTTAGTTTACTAGAAATAAGATTACTCTCTTTAAGTATCCTTCTTATATCCCTAATTTAAATCCTATAGAAAATATTTAGAGCTTATTAAAAAACGCTCTAAATAAAAGAGCTAGAGCCTCTTTAGGCCTAGGTACTAGCGAGAAGAGTATAGAAGCTTTTATTAAAGCTATACTAGAAAAGTAGAATCTAATACTATAAGAAGCTATAGATAATTATATATTATCTTTACCTAGAAGATATAAAGTAGTAATAGACGCTAAGGGGTAGTATACTAAGTACTAGCTATCTAGTATAGTTAGTTATGCCTAAAAAGCTTTAAAAAAAGCTTAAAAAAAAAGCTTTTTAATACAATATTTTATTCTTTAAATAAAAACTTTTAAAACTCGAACGTTTTATAGTTCATAGTTTAAACTATAATATTATAGATTTTTAAAGATTTTAAAACTACCATTAAAAAGATGAATTAGATTCTGTAGTATCTTTTTTTATACCACTATTTTCACTGCGTTATAAGACTACCAAGGTGCTTACTAATTAAAACTTTGAGTATCTTTAGTTATAAAGCTAGCTGTTCTCTTTCTAGAACTTAGAAAATCTTCTTTCTAGCTTCTCTAGTTCTAGAGTTATATATCGTTAAAAGTGGTAACTTTTTAAAGATTTTTTTTTCTATGTCACCTCTCTATATTATAGATAGAGTTTATGATTAGATTAGTTATTAGAGGTAAAGTATTTATACATTAGTATTAAAACTAGTTCTAAATACTACTTATTTACTAATTTATCTTTAAAAGCTTTAAGTTAAGACTTTAACTTAAAGCTACTCTTTTCTTAAATTCTCTAAGTTACTATTATCTAATATTTTCGCGTGGCACTTATAAGTAGGTGAGAGTTCACGCTAAGCTACCCTACTCGCCTTAGTACTCTTTAGCTTAGTACTCTTCTTATAGTTTCTCGCTATATATCCTTTCTTACTATAGAAGTAGTACTTAATCTAATTACTATTTAGTCTCTATTTCTTTATACTTACTTCATTAGCCTTTATAGATTCTTAATCTATATTCTTTAGTAGTAAGGGCGTATAAGCGTAGCTTTACTTATTCTAGTAATAAGGCCTATAAGTATACTAGGTTAATCTTTCTTATAACTTATTATAAAAGTTAATATTAAAGAGATTATTAAAATCTTTATTTCTTTATTAGTATATTTTTTAAAGCTAATATATTTTAAAGTCTATAGTATAAGTTATTAAAGTTCTATATTAAGACCTTTATTAAATATCTCTTAGAGAATAGTACTACTTAATTTTTAATATAGTTTTCTATATAACTATTTAAACTTAGAGATAGAATTATAAATTAATTATTAATCTTACTTTAGATACTAAATTTTATTTAAGGCTTACTTTTATAAGTATATATTAAGAAATTAACTATTTATATACTACTATATTTCCTTTACTAAACTTAGTTAATTCTCTAGTATTTAGAGTAGAAAGACTTAATTAGCCTTATTTTTAATTTAGCTAAAGACGTATTATTTCTTTATATTCTTAGTAAGAAATAAAAATTTATTATACTTAAGTTTTTCTTTATACCTATACTTCTAACTTAGATAATTAGTATAGCTATTATTATATTACTTTAGATTAGGGAGCCTCTTTTTATTTAGTTTTCTTAATATAGTCAGCGTTATTATACGATTTAAGTAACTTTTAGGCATTAGTATAAATATAGTTTACTATATTTCTTGCTATTTAAGCGCTTCTAACTAAGAGGTTATTAGAGCTATTATCTATGTAAGCTAAGTTAAGGCTGCTATTATTGCTACTATCGCGTTCTAAGACGCCTTTGGTGAGCCCTTAGGTGACTCCCTAGCCCCAGCTACGCCCTTCGTTCGCCTTGCGATTTCGTTAATTATTAGCGCTATTATAGCTTCCTTCTATCTATTATTCTTAAATATTTAGATAATATCTTACTATATTTTATTATTAGGTACTTTAGTAGGGTGTATTACTAACGCGTAAGCTAATAGCTTATTAGTACTAAGATTAGGTAAATTATTTTCTATCTTATAATTTCCTATTAGGAGGCTTACTTCTTAGCTATATATATACTTACCTCTCTTTATAGGACTTCTAAATAATAACTACTCATTAATTACTCTTGCACTAGTAGTTATATTAGCTAGTATTATAGCCTATATCTTATTTAATAAAGGACTAATAGAACTTATATAATAGACGTAGATATGATTATCTTCTTAATACCGCTAATTAGCCTTTAGATAGCTCTTATATACTTTAGTAGACTAGATCTACCTCTTTAGCCTTTATAAAGATTATAGAATTTTTTTAATTATTACTACTTACTACTTTATAATATTTTTTATAATTAGTAAGACCTATTACTTAGTACTTTTATAGTATTGCGTAAAGATTTTTCTATAGTATTTATAATATATAAAGATATATATTCTACGCTAGTATAATATAAGGCTAGTAGTATAATTAACTAAGCGTCTTATAAGGCTATAGTTTTAGATAAGTAATTCTATAATAGCTTATATCTAGTAGTTTTTTAAAGGCCTTTTAGATAGTAGAGTAATACTAATTTTATCTAGTAAATTAACCTACTTATATATAAGAAAGAGGTAGTTAAAAAGTTTAATATATATTATATTAATAGAGTCTTATAGTAAGGCTCTACTAATTAGACTTAAATATAATATATAAGAGGCTATACTTAAAGAGCTACTATATTAATATACTAAGATTATATTTAATAAAGAAAAGGTTTAAGAATAGCTATAGTCTAAAGGTTATTTAGGGGCGGTAGCTTAAGATATTATTTTACTAGCGCGCTAGTGTAGAGTCTAGGTGTCTAGCGGCTCACCTAGATTCTATAAACAGTGCGCCCTGCGCACGTGACCGAGATCCCATCGAGGAACAAGCTGACTGGGCTTCAGCCCATTACATATATATTTACTTTATTCTTTATAATATTCTTATATAGATTAGGCTTTATTATCTATACTTATTATAATACTTACTATATTCTTTAGAACTTAGTAAGTAACTAGCTTATATCTATAATTTATATAGCATAGTAAGTACTTTATAGCTAATAACTTTATACTATAATAAGCTAATTATACTATTAGTAAGAGTTTAATCTAATTACCTTATAGTTTATTAGCGTATGTTCTTAGATACTATTCTAGTATCTAGTTTAATTATTTTATTTAGCTATTAGTTTTAAAGTAAAAACTAATTAACAGCTTCTTTTTTATACCTAATTTGACTAAGAAAGTATTCTAATATATAACATGGTTGGCAAGCGAGCGGCACAGGCAAGCGAGCGGCGCACCCCACCAACTTCCTGCGCCTGTTCAAGCGCACACCACAACCATGTTAAGAGATAACATATACAAATTTATATAGCAGATTAATTAGTATCTAGAGAATTATTTTTGCACGTACGTAAGTTGTGACTAGTCTCTCTGCACCTCCTGCATCGCGCGAGAGCCTGGCGGCTAAGGCCTGATCGCTCACCACCTTGACGCTGTTCACGCTTAATCTGCAGGTTAGCCTCCTTTTAAGCTATTGTATCCTCTTCTTCTCTCTTTATTAAGGTCCCACGCTTTTATATCTACTTCTTTCTGCGCTACCTACGCTTACTTACTACTTTATTAGCTCTCTTAAGGCTAGCGATATAATTACGCATTAGCTTAGCTAAGAGCATTATTACCTTAGCGCTCTTTTTAAGCTAGTCGATCGCTTTAATAATTAAAGCTAGTAATAAGCTCTTATGCCGGCGTACGCGCTCACGTATTAGAGTTGATTGAGTATTAAGCTCACGTACGTTACTTAGCTTACGAGCCTCCTAGATAGCCTCTGGCAGAGTAGCTAGAGAAGGCGTACGCAGCTATACGTTAAGCTTTAATAGTATAACGTCTAGTTAGAAAGGTATAAGGCCTACACCTTAAAAGGCTAAGTAAATATTAGCTAAGTTAAATAATTAAATAAACGCTACCTTAAAGGTAGGTAGAAACTTAAGCTTAGTAATATAGTTAATATAGTAGTGGATTAGGCTCTTAACCTCATGGCTGTACGCGCGCTTTAATGGCGAGAAGCAGGCAACGTTAAGAGGCTGGAGTAGGTGAGATGAGTGAGGTGGCATATAGAGCGTGTAGATATTATTCTCTTTGTAGAGCTCTTGAAATTCGAGAGATTAGTGGCTCTTATAGCTATTAAGGATAAGTAGGCGACGCGCACCTATAATACGAGCCTTCGTATAAGTGTTAAAGTGCTTTAGCTACTTAACTCCTAACCTATTAGTTATCTAGCTATTATTACTAACTATAATAGCCTAGTCGCGTGGAATATCCTCCTCGTACTAGGTAGATAGGTAATACTAGCTAGTAAAGATAAGGAATAGTAGTACTAACTAGCTAGTAGTATTAATTATAGTGATTACTATTACCTACTTATAATTACCTAATTAGATAGCCTTTAGCCTACGTCTTCTCTCTAACGCTATTATAATAAGTAAAGTTATAATTTTATTTATTTTAAAGCTAGTCTTATAAAAGTTATAAATATTATTATTATAAATACTATACTTAGCTTTTATTTACTTTACTAGATTAAACTAGCTTTTAATTAGTATAGAATTCTTATATAGAGCTCTCTATCTATTATACGCTTAGTTAAAACATGTCGTAAGACTATCTATACACTTAACAAAGTTAGCTGGCCACTTCTGTCTAACCTAGCCTGCGCCGCGCGCAGCGAGCAGCTTATTAGCCATATCACGTATAGCTGCGTACGTAGGTGCAAATCCACATAGATCCAGATCAAGTATATAGCCAACAATCACCTGCTCTTCTAGCTGGGTGAGCTTCCTTGAGTTGGGCTGGCAATCGCGTCGAGCAAGCGTGCCAGCGCGTCGGCGGCGGAGCGCTGTTTCAGCTACGCTGTACATTGCAGCAGCAGCACGGTTGCCTCTAAGTTGTTTAGCATTAATAGATAAGATAGCAAGTTAAATATCTGCTTTATTTAAAGCTAATAGAGTAGCGCTGCGTTAAGCCATTGTACGTTGTGATGGGAGAGGTGATTAAAGATGGTGGGGTGCGCCGCTCGCTTGCCTGCGCCGCTCGCTTACCAACCATGTTAGACGTAAATAGTTTATTATAATTAGTAATAAACTTTCTTGATATTTTATACTCTACTACTAGTATCTAAGTAACTTTATACGCCTATTTATCTACTATAATAGTCTCTTTAGTAGGCACGAACCTTACTACTTTCATTAATTAGTTAATCATATTTAGTACTATATTATAAAGTCTAGTAGATCTTAATCTTAATTATTCAAGCAGCTTTATCATAATATCTATTGTAATACTAGTCTAAAGTTATTCTAGTAATAATAATAATAATAATAATAATAATAATAATAATAATAATAATAATAATAATAGTAATAATAATAATAATAATAATAATAATAATAATAATAATAATAATAACAATAATAATAATAATAATAATAATAATAATAGACCATAGAGCTGATGTTTTTTGGGTTTATTCTAGTAGTGTATTAAATAGTTACTTAAGATATTCTATACTTACGCTTATAAGTATGATATAGTAAATATCTTTACTAAGTATTTAACTATTTTCTTTAATTTTATATATCTATATTTTAGAGACTTATATAGTTTTATAAAAAGTTCTTTTCTTATATATAGAGGAGTATAGGATTAATTTATTAAATCTATATCTTAGTACTCCTTTTTATCTTATAATAGTTTATTGGAGCAATTTACCTTAGGCTTAAACTACTACTTAGCTATTTCCTACTACTAGCGTTATTATAGCGTCTCTACTCGCGCGGTTATTCTAGCTATTCTAGCTAATTCTAGCTAGTTATACTTTAGACTACTATTAGGTATCTTCTTAAGTAGAGTATTATATAGCTTCTAGCAGTCTTCTTCTTATAGATTAGATTCTAAGTTTAGAATTTCTACTACTCTATTAAGTATTTTAGCTTAGTAAGTAATATTAAAGTTAAACTAAAAGAGTATCTTGCTTATTAAACTTATTTTCTAATAAGTTTCTAAACTCTTATAAAACTTATAGAACTCTATTCATCAAAAAATACTTTAACTTAGTTAAGAAAATTTAATAAGAACATTTTTTACTATTTTGAAATATAAATTACTCTAAGTAGGTTCTTATTATAAATATTACAATTAAGTTTTACTATAAAGAGTATATAGAATAATAGAATACTTGTCTTTGTTTTCCATTATTATATAGCTAAAACAATATAGTGCTAAGTATATAATCTAATACATTAGTCTTAACTTGCGTCTCACATACTGCCTTGCCAAAAGTCTGCTCGCGCTAAACGCACGGGCCACGAACTTAGAAAATGTTATATATCTTATATTAGCGCAACTCTATTAAAAAAGCTGTAGATAAGATTATAAAATAATAGAAATAATAGTAATTACCTTAATATCGTGCCTGGTACCCTTTTACTTAGATAACTGCGTTAATATATTATAGTATAGACGTAATAAGGCTATGCACTAGCTTTTTAGGTATAGTAGCCTACGCCTCTTTTAAGCCTATCTTTAATTTAGCCTACTTACTTTCTAAGCCTTCTATATAATTAGGACGAGATTTATACTAATAGAGCTTCTTTTTAACACTCTACTATAAGTATTCTATTAGATTAAGATTAAATAAGTATAGTAGCTAATTAATAGTATAAATACTATAAAGCTCTAATTACTCTCTTAAGTAATAGGTAGTATATAGTAGTATATTATCTTATATAAATAACTCGCCTAGTCTATAGTAATTATAGAGTTCTTTTTAAGTGCTTTAGTATAGTTAAAGTTTATATTTCTATTATGCTTTACTAATATATTCTAGTTTATAATAACTAGAGGACTACGCCTAATTTTACCCCTTAGAGTTATCTAAATTAAGGTCTGAACTATGCGAGCTACAACTAGCTAGTCTCCTTCTCCTCTATTATCTTATGCCTCTATTTTTTCGCTAGTAAACGCCAAACCTAGCAAGGATTGCGGCTAGATGCGCGGGTAATGCTGCACTTATCGCTAAACTTTAGAGTAGTACGATCCTAGTTAAAACTAGCCTATTATAGAGCCTATTTACGGCGAAGTTTAGTAGTAGTTATATTAATTTTAGGCCTTTAGGTGGCTCTATATTTAGAGTATTAAATACTTATAAGTGCGCGGGCGATAATTTAAAATAAAACTAGTAGTATCATTCTATTACTATTAAGACCCGCGGCTATATAGAGAGCGCTATACTTTATTATAAGATCTTTCTTTACATTAATAAGAAGCTAATAATAATTTCTACTAGTTAAAATTAGTACGCGGCCTATACGATCTTTCTTAGTATAGTAGGTAAGTTATTTTTATCGCGCGATAATCTTATAAATAGCGCGTTATGTATAACTAAGTATTATACTAACTTCGCGCGTTAATAGACTAGCTTTAATCTAGGCTAAGATATTTATACGTTACGCTTCTAATAGTTTACTTCTAAGTATTTTATTACCTAGAATTTTAGTACTAAAAGACCTTATATTAATAGAGTTATGTAGTATTATAGAAAATACCCGTCTTGTAACCTCATGTTGTTTTTAGGCTCGTGCGCTTAGCGCGAACAGACTTTTAGCTTAGTATTATATCTAGAGTTATAGATCTTTTATATAAAAGTCTTAAATTATATTTACTTTAGTTAATAAAAAGCTTTTTGGTAAATTTTACTTTACTTAGACTTCGCTTTCTTCTTCATAATTTCTATAAGTAGAATTTTAATTTAAAAGTAGTTTCTAACAAGTTTCTTGTAAAAGTTAATAAATTTTAGAAAGAAATATATATTTTGATTATTTCAGAAATTTGCGACTATTATATTATTAAGATCTTCTTTAGATTTATTTCTCTATCTTCTATTAAAGTAAAATAAAAAAATAGGAGTTCTGTTTTTTAATATAGAATTTATACTTTGTAGATTATAAGTATAATTTATATTATCTTAAGCTTCTAAAATTTCTTACTTATATATGTATTTCTAATTGTAACTTTGGAACATACTAGTAGATTATCTAAGTAGGCTATTATTATGATTCCTAAATACTTATAAAATATTTATTAATAATTACCTAAAATACTACTAGCGCGTTTCTTAAGTTAAATAGTATAGCTATATACTTATATAGTCTGTACTTTATTTTTAATACTATCTTCTACTTATACTTATTAATAATTTAAACACAGTGAGATCCTTTTTAAATATCTAATTTGGTAAAATACTTTACTTCTTAGTGTTAATCTATAAGCCCTATTATTAGTAGTAGTAGATATTAGCTTTTTATTATACTACTATTTACTCTTTAGTAGTTACTATATAGTTACTATTTGCTAATAGCTTTTTTTTGTTGATAGTATATAGAGAGCTATTAGGCTATCACTTCTATGAATAAATTATTTACTCAAGTCCTTTTTATAATTCTCATGGAGCTCTAGCTTAACGTAAACCACCACCAAGCTGGTCAATCCACTAAGCTAGTTTAGAATGCTTAGCAGCCCCGACTTATGTTATATACTCTTGACTTAATTATCATTAAATAAAAAGCCTAGGTACGTTATATTCAAATCTAATTTAGAAGATAACTCTAAAACTTTTTTATATATTTATATATTATACTTTATTCTACTATAGTTCCTATAGCGCGATAAAGCTATTTAGACTTATTCTTAATTACTACTACTATCAACTTTCTTGAATTACTAAGGCGCTGTAGACGTCTTAGTAGCTACTTACGCTACTATAATTCTATACTCTATAGTACTACTATACTAGACCTACTAACGCTTTCGCGTTTTATACTTAGTTATTACTACTTATCACTTTTTAAGCTTATAGATCTAAATAGCTAAAAATGAAATTTAATATAATATTAACTTACTATTTTTTATAAACTAGAAGTAGCTAATCTAGACCATAATAGATAAGTAAGTAAAAGACTTATATATAGGTTTCAACTAAGATCTAAACTTATACATTAACGTAAAGCACCACCGAGACGGCCACACCACCGAGCCTGCCACTTTTTCTTAGCACCGCGAACACCACGTACAAATAGCGATGCAATTATAACGTATAATAATTTTAGATTAATAAAAAGATAGAATTAAATTTATCCTTTAGGCTTATACCTTATATTAATTTTAGACCTTATAACGCGCTACTACTATCTTTAGCGTATAAAATTAGTAGCTCTTTAATTAATTCTATAAAATCTAATTTTATTATAAAGTACTACTAAATAGCTAAAAGCTCTATATAATATTAGAGTAAATAATTATATAATATATCTTTAAGCTAAATTTATAAGGGTTTACCTTCTAGCTATAAGAGGTAATAGATATTATAGATAAATTACTAGCTATACGCAGTAAGATACCTATTAGTAAGAATTAAATAAAGTACTTTATTTAGTATATAAAGGAGCATAAGATAGCCTTTAATTAAGTAAAGAATTACTAAAGAATACTTTAAAAGAACTTAAAAGTTATTAGTATCTAATATAAACTTATATAAGAGATAAATAATAAGTATAAGATTATTAATAATAATATCTATAATTTTAATAAGATAGACTTCTAAATATATATTATTAGTATATTAGAGATAAGTAAAGATTAAAAAATTATAAAAGATTAAATCTTATCTAGCTAAATAATAAAGAGTAAGTTTTAGTAATCTAGAGTATCTTTACTATAAATTATACTATTTTACTATTAATTATCTATAAAGGGCGTATTTATATCTCTATTTAGTATAAGAAGAGAAATATTATATATAACTAAAAGCTCTCTATATTAAAGAATAGATAGATAAATAATTAGCTTAACTTTAAGTAGCTAAAGTACTCTAATTAGTATAAAAAGTCGCGTTAGAAAAGATTATATAGACTACTTATCTTACGTAGCTATAAGAACTATCTTTAGTAGAATTTTAGAAACTTTTATATTATATAGAAAATTCTAATACTCTTTACACTTACTTATTTATTATATATACTTTAGCTACTTAAAGTAGTATATTTCTTATTATTAAAATTAAAGTACTTCTAACGCGTATAAGGTTTAGTATCGCGACGCGTCTTTTATATTAATATAGAAGGCTTTTTTCTAACTTTTAAAGACGTATTTTTTAATATATTTATATATATAAGAGTAATAAGAAAGCCTCTAAAGTAATAGAGCTAATTTCTATTAACGCGTAAAGGGTTCTTAATTACCTTAAAGTTTATTATTATACGCTACTATTAATAGCCTTACTAGAATTACCTTAGTAATCTTAAATACAAGGTAGTATATTTAAATTTAGCTTATAAGTAAGGCTAGGCTGGCAAATGGGTTGGGGCAACCGCGGGCTAGGTTGGGGTTGGGTCATGGGCTGCAAGGACCAGAGTCGGGGTTGGGTCGGGGGTACACCGGCCCGGGTTAGGGTTGGGGTGGGGCCACTCTAGCACGGGGCTAGGCTGGGTTAGGATTAGGTTATCTCGTTCTCCTCTAAAAAAGTCGCTTATATAGAGCTTCTATATTATTATAGTTATTTATTATAACTCTTATATATATAGCTTTATTATAATGCGCAGGTAGCCTAGCTATCTAAATTTATAGCTATTTTTAACTAACTTAACTCTAACCCCTACTATAGCCTAGCCTATACTTAGCTCTACTTAAGGCTAATCTAACCCTACCTCTATGCTATTACTAATCACCTTAGGTTAGTATTAGGTTGGGTTAGGGCCGCTGCCAAGACGACCCAACCCCAACCCAACCTAGACCCATTTGCCAGTCTAAGTAAGGCTTATAAGCAATACTATTATGTAATTACTAGAAGAAGCTAGAGAAGGCCTTTTAAAGCTTATTAAAGAATTTAAGAAGATACTATACTAAAATACTATATAAGTTACTTATATCTATAAGTTTAAGGAGTAATTAGTAGTAATAACTAAGCGTAGAATTTAGAAGAGAAAGCAGGTTTAGCATAGTAGCATAATAGAGTATAGTATAGTAGCATTATCTATAGCTAAAATTATAACTATAGAAAGTATAGTATTAAAAAGAGTACGTAGTAGTAGTAGTTAAGAAAGAGCCTAACTAGCTTAATAGCGCTATAGTAACTATAGTAAGACTAGATATAACGCCTATATATATAAAATTATATAAAAGAAGATTCTAAATCTATTATAAGTATGTTATACGTAGAATCTATAGATAATATTAAATATATTTTATATATGGTGTTCGCGATGCTAAGAAAAAGTGGCCGGCTCGGTGGTGTGGCCGGCTCGGTGGTGTGGCCGTCTCGGTGGTGCTTTACGTTACTCAGTCTTTGATTGTTATCTCATTTCCATAAGAAGAAATTCTAATAAAATATATAACTCTACCTTAAAGTAATCTAATATTTTTTATTTTTTAATAGAGACTATTTTTAGTATTTTAAAAGGTTTATAGTAGTTCTTCTTTATTAATATTTTAGAAACGTCTCTTTAAAGGTAAAGAGAAAGCCTTTCTTATTAATATAGAAAATATATTAGGGCATTAAGTCTTTCAAGCGCTAGAAGTACTTGTACTTTATTAGTAAAAAGTAAACTATATTAAGTAGCTAAAAGATACATAATGAGTAAGATAGTATATAGAGGATTAAAATCTTATTAATAGAGTAATAGTATTTACACTTTTAAGTAAGATAGCTCTTGTAGTAATCTAGAATAAGTAGCTAGTATACTCTAATTTAGCGCGTCTTTCTATATATGTTACAGTGCTTTAACTACTCTAGACAAAATATATTATTAGTTTAGCTATTCTCTAGTATAAAAAGCTTCTAGTTATATAATATATCTACCTTCTGATGCTATACTAAGATATAGAGGTATTTATTAAAAATAATAAAGAATACAATTCTATACTTAGTAGCGTTAATACTCTAGATAAATATAATCCATATGCATAATTATTTAGCTAAACTAACTTTAATTAAGCGCGTCTCTCTACGCCTATTATGACATTTATTCAGCTAATGACGCTTATCTAGACACTAGTCTTATCAAAGTTATATAAATTATTATTATAAATACTATACTTAGCTTTAGTATCCTTTACTTGTATAAACTACGCGCTAATCATCTCTAGATCTTCTTATAATATTCTCTATCTATCCTTTATTTAATAAAAGGCTATTTTAAGCGTAGCTAAACGCGCTATAAAGTAATTAGGCTATGTGTTATTTATAGGCTCGCTACTATATATTGCTGGTATTTTACTAGCTATATCTACTATTTCATATAGTTAGGGCGCAAATCCTTATACTTTAAGGTTAATGTCACGATGTTCCAGGAACACAGGTCTCAGCCACAGGCTGGCGAGCCACCGGGAACCCTTCGGGACACCGTCGGCCCGCACTAGCTACGGCCACAGGACGTG
This sequence comes from Stemphylium vesicarium, assembly GCA_004380135.1. Lineage (NCBI taxonomy): Eukaryota > Fungi > Ascomycota > Dothideomycetes > Pleosporales > Pleosporaceae > Stemphylium > Stemphylium vesicarium. Next base: position 16,900 of record QXCR01000180.1, read on the forward strand.
CATATATATTCCCTCCCTCAGAGGCTCGATAGCTCCTTAAGGATTCGTCTGAATACAAGCCTATACCGATATCTCAGTGCCTGCCTAGCAACTCCTCACAGTTAAAGATATATTAAATCATTATCTATTCTTTAGTTATAGTAAGCTTATAGCTATTAAGTTATATATTAAGTTAAAAAAAGATTTTATTCTAATAGCTAATTAATATTAAAAGAAATACTCTAAATTTATTAAGAGTAACTTAATAGCTTTTAGATTAGTAGTAGCTATAAATTAAAAGTATAAGTAATCTTTTACTCTTTTAATTAAAAAACTAAATATTATATAGTAAATTTATATTATATTTATTATAAGGGTAGTACTACTAAGTATCTTTAAATAGCTTAGTAGATTAACCAGCTTAGTGGTGGTTTACATTATACTTTAGTATAATTATACATATTAGTTCTCGAATAAGCTTAGTACTTCTTAAATATAGATTTTGTAATTCTACATTTAATAATCTACTAACTTAGGTACTTCTATTTCCTTAAATAGTTCTAAAAACTAGTTTATATTATATTTCTTACAACTATTTAGTAGTATAAGCCCCTTATTTTTAGTTATCGAATGTTTTAATTATGTTATTACTATTCTCTTAAGATATTTCTAATAAACCATATTAATCTTATAAAGTGAAATCTTACTAATTCTTCTATACTTTAATAAGCTCTAGACTATTAGGCGTATCTCTTTTTATACTTTAGTAATCTTACGTATGCATTCTAAGCTAAGTATTAATTATCCTTAGCTAATTAATAGTTAAATTATATTCAGTTAACTAATTCTAAGTAAGTATTATCTTGATTTTCAAATTCTATAATATGAATTATTATTTAATTCCTAGTTCTTGCTATATTAAGAAATACTTATTAAACCTCTAGTCTTATTATACTACTATTACATCTTATGAAGCTATTATTAGCTAATACTACTTACATTAGCTATTTCTTAGCTTAGTAAAGTATATTGACGTAAACTGTCAGGCCGGGTTAGGCTAGATGACGATATATACTATCCTGCACCATGATCAGTAGCTCACTGATCATACGTACCTTTTTGGTTGCATGGCGTAGTGGTGCAGGGCTGTGTCCTGACATAAACCACTACTAAGCTAGTTAAACCACTAAGCTAGCAAGAAATTCTTAGTAATACTACTTCTATAATAAACGTAATATAGATTAATAATGAAATATATAGCTTTCTATCTAAGAGAATAGAATATTACTTATATCTTCTATTTATAATTACTACTAACGTACCTCACGGGTTGGCGGGCCCCACGAGTTGGCGGGACACCCTATTTTACTAGAGAACATCAATAATCTAAGGCTTAATGACTCTAGATTTGCTAATTAGATCTCTTTAAAACTTTCTTAATAAAGTTTCTATATATAGAGATTGCTTTAGTAAAGCTTTAGGGCGCTAGGCCTAAAATTAAAGAGGTTTTACCTTTTTACTAAGGAATTTTAGCGTATTATTTCAAAAACTGAACAACTCTAGCCGTATTAGACTAAAGCTCTCTTAAGTTCTATTTCTTGAACTCTTTATATAAAGGAACATTATATCAAATTTTCAGATTCCTTTAATTAGTTAACCTTGAGTTATTGAGTCTTAGATTATCGATTTTCCCTAGTAAGATAAGGTGTCCTGCCAACCCGTGTGGCCGGCCAACCCGTGAGGTACGTTACTTTAAAAGCTTTTAACTTACTATTAGTATATTTAAGATACCTTTTTTAATATTAATTAGTTAACATAATAGAATTATATTTTAATTTAGTAACATGTTTTACAAGCGAGCGGGCCACCCTAAAAATCACAAACTGCAAGGGTCTAGATTTCTAGATCTATGTGAAGGTCCGTCCTTAGAGGGTCCTAGGGTTAGTTCTTAGGAATAAGCTAGGCGCGTAATAGATAAAATAAGTTAAGTATAATATAAAGATTAATAAGAACTTATAAATTTAAGAATTAAGTATAAATTTTTAAATTTTAAAATTATCTATAGTAATTATATAGATATATTATCTAGTAGTTATATATTTAAGAAATATAATTTAATACCTTAACGTAAAGCACCACCGAGCCGGCCACACCACCGAGCCAGCCACTTTTTCTTAGCATTGCGAACACCATATACGAAATAGTTAATTACTTAATATTATCTATAGATTCTACGTATAATATACTTATAATAGATTTAGAATCTTCTTCTATATTATTTTAATACGTATAAGTGTTATATCTAGTCTTACTATAGTTACTATAGCGCTGTTAAGCTAGTTAGGCTCTTTCTTAACTACTACTACTATATACTCTTTTTAATACTATACTATTTATAGCTACACTTTTAGCTATAGATAATACTGCTACACTATACTCTATCGTGCTGCCGTGCTAGACCTGCTTTCTCTTCTAAGTTTTACGCTTAGTTATTGCTACTAATTGCTCTTTAAGCTTATAGATGCGAGAAGCTTATATAGCGTTTTAATATAGCATCTCCTTAGCTCCTTGAATAAGCTTTAAGAAGCCTCCTCTAGCTTCTTCTAGCGATTATACGATAGTATCGCTTATAAGCCTTACTTATAAGCTAAATTCATGTATATTACTTAGTGTTTAAGACTACTAGGGCGATTCTAGTAGGGCTATAAGTAGTAGCGTACGAAAATAGACTTTAAGGCGATTAAGAACCCTCTACGCATTAATAAGAACTAGCTCTACTATCTTAAAGGCCTTTTTATAGTTCTTATATATAAATATATTAAAAAATACCTCTTTAAAGGCTAAAAGAAAGCCTTCTTTATTAATATAGAAGACGTATTATAGTACTAAGCCTTATATATATTAGAAGTACTTTAGTTTTAATAATAAGAAATATACTTATTAAGTAGCTAAAGTATATTTAATAAGTAAGTAAGTATATTAAGAGTTAAAATCTTTTATATAAAATAAAAGTTCTTAAAATTCTAGTTAAGATAGCTCTTATAGCTATCTAAGATAAGTAGCCTATATAATCTTTTTTAACGCGACTTTATATACTAATTAAAGTACTTTAACTACTTAAGGCTAAGCTAATTATTTATCTACCTATTCTTTAATATAGAAAGCTTCTAGTTATATAGAATATTCTTTTTCTTATACTAAGTAGAGATATAAATACGCCCTTTATAGATAATAAAGGGTAGAATAGTATAGCTTATAGTATAGATACTCTAGATTACTATAATTTACTCTTTATTACTTAACTAAATAAGATTTAGTCTTATATAATATTCTAAACCTAAAATTACTTTTATTAAGCTAATAACGCCTATTTAGAAGTTTATCTTATTAAAGTTATAAATATTATTATTAAGAATCTTATATTTAGCTTTTATCTCTTATATAAGCTTTAATTAGGCGCTAATAATTTTTAGATTCTTCTAGAGTATTCTCTAGTAATTCTTTACTTAGTTAAAAGCTATCTTAAGCTTCTCTATACGCTAAATAAAGTACTCTATTTAGTTCTTACTAATAGGTATTCTACTACGTATAGCTAGTAGTTTATCTATAATATCTACTATCTCTTATAGCTAGAGGGTAAACCCTTATAAATTAAGTTTAAAGATATATTATATAATTATTTACTCTTCTATTATAGAGAGCTTTTAGCTATTTAGTAGTACTACGCGTTAAATTTAAATTTTATAGAGTTAGTTAGAGAGCCGCTAATATTATATACTAAAGATAGTAGTAGCGTATTATAAAGTCTAAAATTAACGTAAGGTATAGGCCTAAAGAGTAAGTTTAATTCTACCCTCTTATTAATCTAAAATTATTATATATTATAATTGCATCGCTATTTGTACGTGGTGTTCGCGGTGCCAAGAAAAAGTGGCTGGCTTGGTGGTGTGGCCGGCTTGGTGGTGCTTTACGTTATATATCTTATAATGTTTTATAACATCTTATTATATCTTATAAGATATTATATATAAGATATATAAGACCTTATAAGATACATATAACTTATCTTATAGTAGCTTTCTACTAAGATTATAAGATTATATAAGCTATAGAGTAATATTAATTATTAGTTCTTAAAAATTAGCTATTCACTTAATTTATGTAAAGTGACTTCTTTATTACTTCTATATATAGATTGCCGTGCCCCGTCTTCTTAGGTTCGTAACACTCTACTTGATAGAAATCTCAAAAACTTTTATATTAGAGCTGCATTTAGATAAATAATCTATTTTTGGAATTTAAAGGTTCTTCCTTATGTAGCTAAGTAGCTATTGAGAAAGTACTAAATAACAAGGATTATTTTAGCGTAGTTTCTTATAGTCTTTGTATCTATGGTATAGAGCTGATACGTTTTTAGAGATTTCTATTGAGTAAATCTAAAGATTTAGACCCCTGCAGTTTGTGATTTTTGGTGATTTTTGGGGTAGCCCGCTCGCTTGTATGGCCCTCTCGCTTGTAAGACATGTTATAAAATTTGATAGCTATAAGCTAACTATAATTAAAGAGTAAATAATTATTTTATTTATTCTTAATCTTAATTTATACGAATTCGCGCTCTAACTTGATAAAATAATAGATGTAGCTAATAAATACTAGCTATACGCGGTAGCGAGACTAAGGTAAAAACTAGCCTAATTATTTTATAGCGCGTTTAGCTAAGCTTAAAATAGCCTTTAATTAAGTAAAGGATAGGTAGAGGATACCATAAGAAGATTTAGAGATAGTTGGCGCATAGTTTATGCTAGTAGAGAACGCTAAAGCTAAGTACGACATCTATAACGACGTGCATAACTTTAATAAAAGTAGCTTCTAGATATGCGTTATTGGCTTAATAAAAGTTATTATAGGCGTAGAGAGACGTACTTAAAAAGAGCTAGTTTAGCTAGTTAGTTATAATTAGGTTATAGTTATCTAGAGTACCTACGCTACTAAGTATATAACCTTACTCTTTAGTATCTTTAAAGAACATATTAAGATCTTAGTATAGTAGGCTTACAAAAAGTAGGAGACGTTCGAAAACTTATCCTTTTTAAAGCTATATAACTTTAGAACTAGAGTAGCTAGAACTAGGATTTTTGATGCTTTAGAAGGCTAGAAACGTAGTCTCTAAGAGAAGTTATTAGTAAATATGCTTAGTAAGCAATAGCAAGTAAATTATCGTAGTGAAGCTAGAGTAAAAAAGAGAGCCTTTTGAATCTACGTATAACTTTTTAATTAGCGTATTAAGAGACTACGTGAACGAGTTTTTAGCCTACTTATCTTACTATATTATTTTTTAACTTAAAGTTAAAAAAATGTTCCGCTAAAAACAAGACGCTAGAATTATGTAATTTTATATTAATATTGTTCCACATAGTTTTCTCATTTGACTTCTAAATTTTCTCTATTCTATTATTTTTCTATATCTTATAAGCTTTTAAAATTCGAAGAATAAGTTTATGCCTTATCTTTATAATGAAAGTCTACTAGCGCTATTACTACTATATTAGAAAAGTCTTCTAAGTCTATTTCTAATACTCTATAACGTATTAAGAAGAAAAAAAGTTCTATTCTATCTACTTTTACGCCTAAACTAGGCTATACTATAAAGATCTCTAAATGAACTACTAGATTAGTTAATAGAGATCTAGAAAGAAGTCCTAAAAAGACTAGCCGCTAAATTATATAAGAAAATAATCTTAAAGTTTCTACTAGAAGCTTATAACGCCTATTACACATAGAGGGATACTCTTAAAATTATAAAATATAGAAACTCTAGTAAAGTTGTATATTTAGATGAGTCTTCTACATAGCGTAGGCACAGTGCTAGGCAAGAATGCGTTAGAAAGAGAAGAAATAAGAGAGTTAGGCCTAAATCAGTTTCTACTACTAATATAAGTAAGTTTAAAAAAATCTAAATAGACTTAAATATTCTCTCAAAAAACTAGTATTTTTTAGTAATTATAGGTTATTTCTATTTATCTTACTAATAGATTTATAGCTCGCGATATCACTATCTCTATTTAGAGAGCTATTTAGATAGGTAGGAGATCTAAGTTATATATTACTTAATCTCTCTAAGAGCCTAGAAGCTTTATAAATATATAGTATATATAAGAAGTACTTATACCTATTATTAAACCTCTTTTTAAAAGAGGTAAGTAATAAAGCTTTTTATATGGCTTTAAAAGACTATAACTTTATAGTCTTTTAATATCTAGATTTTATTTTTTATATTATTAAAGATAATGTACTATTCTATATAGACTATAGATTTTAGTAAGATAACGCTAAGCTCTTTAAAACGCTAGTAGTTATCTCTTAGTTTTCTAGGAATAGAATTTGTAATGGGCGGGCGACAGCCCAGCGTACGACTACATAGTACGCCTATTTAGCCAAAAGGCTGGCACAAGACAACAAAGCATAGGCGTTGTCTTGGTGTAGTTAGTACTTGTTATCGTCATCTGAGGTCTCTTGACTCTCAGGTCTTAGCGCAGCCCACTTGGCGTAGCGCACTCTCTTTTAGGGCGTAGCCCATCACAGAATTCCTCTCTTTAAGCATCCTACCTATAGCCTAGATTTAAATTCTATAGAATACATTTAAAGTCTACTTAAAAATCGGCTAGTAAAGTTACCTACTACCTTTTTAGGCCTAGATAGTAGTACTAAAGTAACAGAATTATTTAAGAAAGTAATTCTAGAAGAGTAGAAGCAAATACTATAAGAAGTAATAGATAACTACATTAATTCTTTACTAAGTTATTATTTAGCTATTAAAGTAGCTAAAGGTTAGTATACTAATTACTAGTTTATGTCTTTAGCTAATTCAATATAAGCTAGTGCATATAGTTTCCGAACACCTCACCAAAACACGCCACCCGCACAAAACACGCGATATCTATTAACAACGCTCTTACGATTGCCACTAATTACATATAGATTAAAGAGTCGCAGCTGCTATAGCCGCTGTAGCCTTATCTGCAGCACTCTTCGTCCTAGATCTACTATTCTAAGCTTCTATTGCTACTGCGTTACGTATTACTACTATAATATTCTCTACTTCTATAAAGCGTTAGTTAGGGTCTATAGAGACGCGCTTGCGGTAGCGCTAAAAGCTAATAGTCTAAAGACAATACTTAAGGCGTTTATTCTCTACTTCTAGCCCTACTACTCTTATATTTATAGCTACTAGTGCCTTACCTACTTTCTATAGTAAAAGACGCGTTCTACGACCTAGGCTCTTAATACTCTAGATATTACGCTACGCTAGGTAAAGATCCTAAGGGCCTTATAGTATATAGAGGAAACTCTTAATAGGTAATTAAAGTTATTCTAGATATAGAGATATTATAGATTTTTATAACACTTATAATAAGGTAAGAATCTAATTAATATTAAATAGATAGAGATTAGAAGCTTATTAGTTAGCTTTAATTATATAGTCTATAAAGCCTACCTCCTTAGCTTAATTATAGTAAGTAATAAAGCGCTCTTTCTTAATAAGTACTACATCATTAAGAGAGGCTAGATTCTAGATCTAGTAATAGTACTAAAACTTAATAATAGAGAAAGAAGTAAGATATAGAGGCTATAGAACGTGCGAGAAATAAGTAGATAGATAGAGAAGATAGATCTAATTCTACTTATATAGCTATAGGAAGTTAATACTAATATAGCTACTATAACTATTAAGAATTAGGAGTTTATACTAGCTATCTACTAGCGCTATCTTTGAAATAAATATGCGCTATAACTATTTAATGCTAATTACTTTTAACGTCTATCTATTTTTAGAGGTTATATATAGCTAATTAGGTATAAATTTAGGTAAGAACTATTACGAACCAAAGAAGATGGGGCACGGCAACCTATATATAGAAATAATGAAGGAGTTACTTTATATAGATTAAGTAGATAGCTAATCTTTAAGAATTAATAGATAGCGTTACCTTATAGCTTACATAATTCTATAGTCTTAGTAAAAAGCTATTATAAGATAAGTTATATATATTCTACAAGATATTATGTATAAGATATATAAGATTTTATAGAATATATAAGATATTAAATTTTATTCTCTAAATACATAATTACTAAATAGTATACTTATATAATTACTAGATTTAACTTTATAAATTAAAAATTAGTACTTAATTCTTAACTTCTTAAGTTATTTATTAATTTTCTATTATATTTAACTTATCTTATTTATTATACGCCTAGCTTATTCTTAAGAATTAACCTTAAGACTCTTTAAGAATAGACTTTTATACTTTAAATACTCTTAAAATAAGTAATATAGTAGTAGATACTCTAGATATAACTATATATACTACTTATATCTTAGTATATAGTAATAAGTCTAATTTATACTATAGTAATTATAGTAAGTTTAAAGCTTAACTACTCTAAGTTAATTAATACCTCTATACTAAAAGAAATAGAATTAATAATAAAGATAAACTTATATAGATTACTACCTTTCTCTATAGTAATATATATAACGAGGCTACCTCCCTCGTTATAGCTATAGCTAAGACTAGACTCGGAGTTGACCCTAAGTCGCTTAGGACCTAATCCTAACTTAGTTCTAACTTAGCCCTCTCTAGCTTATATATATTTAAGCCTACTATTCTCTAGATATAGAAAGGTAGTTTTTTATAATCCTTTTATATATAACCTATAGGTATTAATAGATTTTTAGTTATAGTTCTCCTACGCACTCCTATATGCCTCTAAGTGAGACCACGCCGAGTTTGGATCTCTTGTCTTGCCTGCGTCGTTACAATATAGAGAAATAGGCTAATTCTATCTTACGCTAATATATAAATAATAATATTAATCTTATTAATAACTAGAATACCTTTTAAGCTAAGATAAAAGAAGTCTTTTTACTTTTTAAAGAATTAGTAGTTATAGAATAAAAGATTTAAAGACTTAAATAGATTAAGTTTACTACTAACTATATAAGTAAACTCTTATAATACTCTATAGTTATTAACTAGAATAATAATATATTATTTTAGATATATTAATAAGGTCTTAAGCTAATTATATATAAGAAACTTATATAAAGTAAGTATATTCTTAATATACTTAATAAACTTATAAATAAGGATATTTAAATTAATAATAAGTTATATAAGTTTATATTAGAATAAAGATTATTTAATTAAGAAATCTATACTTAAGAGCTTATAAATAACTAATTAGGATACTAGCTTTAATATTTAAACCTTAACTAAAAATATTAGTAAAACTATATATTTTAAGTCTCTAATATATACGCTATAAATAGCTATAAGATTATATACTTTAATAATATTAATAAGGGACTAGATTAACTTAAGTTTTAGTACAGTAGGGTGACAAAAAGAAAACAACCTAAAAAGAGTAACCTTTTTTAAAGCTATATAACTAGACATGTAGACTAGCTAAAGCTAAGATTTTTAGTGTTTTAGAAAGTTAAGAACTTTCTGTTTAGGTTAGCTACTTTAGACGATTGCTTAGTAAGCAAATAGAGAATTCAAATTAGCCTTAAACATAGAGTTTAAAATAGCTCTAGCTTAGTCCAGCTACAACTTTTTATCTAGCGTATTAAAAGTTCTAAATTTTTTTTACGTAATACTAGCTTACGTTAAGATTACGTAAGCGGAATCCTAGCCTTCTAGATTATCTAAGTAAAGTTTTAAAAATAGTTAAAGAAAAAGTACGCTAAAAAAAGACGCTAAAATTACGTAAGCTTCTTTTAGTCTAATTCTACATAGTCTTCTTTTTCTAAGTCTAATTTTTCTCTTCCGTATTTCCTCTCTATGTCTATAGAACTTTCAAAATTTAAAAAAGAAGTTTATACTTTATCTTTGCAACAACTCTCTACTAGTACTATTAGTACTATACTAGAAAAGCCTTCTAGATCTATTATAGACGCCTTACAACGTATTAAAAAGAAAAAAAATACTTCTACTACTTCTTCAAAGCCTAAATTAGGCCGCCCTTCTAAGATCTCTAAAAGAGCTACTAGAGTAGTTAATAGAGATCTAGAACGTAGTCCTAAAAAGACAAATCGCCGTATTCTAGAAGAAAATAATTTAAAGTTTTCTACTAGAAGTCTACAACGCCTATTAAAAGCAGAGAAATACTCTATTTCTACTACTAAGAAAAAACAGCTTTTAAACAAAGAAAAAGCTAGTAACCGCAAGAAGTACGCTAAGAAGACTATAAAAATTTTGAAATTTATAAACTTTACTAAAGTTATATTTTCAGACGAGTCTTCTATACAGCGTAGGCACGGTGCCAGGCAAGAATACGTTAGAAAGAGAAGAAATAAGAGAACTGGGCCTAAACAAGTTTCTACAACTAATTTAAGTGAGTTTAAAAAAAATTCTAATAGGCTATATTTTTCTCCTAAAAATATGGTACTTTTCTATTTTTTTAGAATATTTTTAGCTAGCTTACTAACTAAGTTATAGCCCGCGATATTACTATCTCTATTTAGGGAGCTATTTGGTTAGGTAGAAGATCTAAGTTATATATAACTAAGACTCTATAAGACACTAGGAGCTTTATAAATACAAGATATATACGAGAAGTTTTAACTCCTATAGTTAAACCCTTATTTAAAAGAGGTAAGAAAGCTCTTATTTATTTTTAAGTTTAAAAGACTATAACTTAGCTAATTCTTGATATTTTTTAAAAGTTTTTTAATATCTAGAAAGCTAATATATTGTTCTATCTAGGGTAGAAATTTTAGCAAGATAATGCCAAGATCCACAAAACGCCAGTAGTTATTTCTTAGTTTTCAAGAAATAGGATTCCTCTCTTCGAGCATCCTGCCTATAGCCCAGATCTAAATCCTATAGAAAACGTTTGGAGCTTACTTAAGAATAGGCTAGCAAGAAGGCCTAGTGCCTCTTTAGGCCTAGATGCTAGTACAAAAGCAGTAAATCTGTTTAAAAAAGCAATTTTAGAGGAGTAGGAACAAATACCGCAAGAAGCGATAGATAACTATATTAAATCTTTACCTAGACGTTATAAGGCAGTTAAACTAGCTAAAGGCTGGTATACTAAGTACTAGTTACTAGATCTAGCTATTTCAATATACTAAAAGCTTAAAAAATAACTTTTTTATCTAACTACTGCAGAAACAAACAGAAAATCTTTTAATAAAGGTATATTATATAACTAAACGTATATAATAGCACATTAGATTTTTAGCAAAATCGATACTGTAAACAAAAAGTTATAGCTTAGAAACGAGAGAGCTTTTTAGTAGACTCTAACACTACTAAGGTTACGCTAGTAAGAGCTTACTAAGCAACTGTTTAGAGACATTAACCTAAAGAAGAAGTTCTAAGCTTTCTAAAACACCAAAGATCTGAACTATAGCTAGTCTACTTGTCTAGATATATAGCTTTAAAAAAGGTTACTTTTTTAAGGTTGTTTTTATTTTGTCACCCTACTGTATAATAAGAGTAAGAAGCTAATTATTTACTATATCTATAATTAAGTAGGCTATATAGTATAAGACTATTATAGTAGAAATAAAGTTATATAATAACTTAACGTACTTATAAAAGCTAGTAAACTAGCTAATAAATTATAAAAAGTTATTATAAAACCTATAATTAAATATTATAAAGATAGTAGAGAAGATATTCTTAAAGAAATTAAGGACCTTATTATTACTAAAATAAAATATCTAGATAACTCGCTTATATCTAATAAGAAGTATAATATACTAGAGGAAAATATAGTAGAGCTACTATATATTAAGTATAAGAAGATAGCTACGTTTAAAGAAAAATATTAACTAAGTATACTCTATATAAGCTTACTAGAGATAGAGTTACTATTACTATAGATTAATAGCTTACTTTACTATTTTAATAAAGAATTAGTAGACTATACTATAGAAACTCTAAATATCTTATAAACTATATAATAGTACTTCTATAATCTAGCTTATAGAGTTAATTAAGATTAAGAAAATATTTCTTTAGAAATTAAAAAGTTTCTACTAATACTAAGGAATATCTAATAGATTAAATAGGCGCTATAAGTATAAGATAAATCTATAGTTATATCTTCTAATAAAGAAATTCAAAATAACTTTATATACTATAGAATTAGGTATTTAAGTATTTAGATAATACTCCTAGAATAATAAGCTATTATAAACTAAAAAAATAAAAAAGTAATAGTTATAAAGCTAACTTTAAGGTAAATAAAAGATTAACTAAATAAGCTAAGATACTATAGTCTAGTATTAGTATAATTCTTATAATCTCTACTATACTAAGTTATTATAGACTAGTTATATATATAATTTCTATAAGACTTATTACTTAGAAAAAAAGAGATTTATATAGTCTCTAAGAAGAGTATATAGATTTTCTAAGTATAAAATAGAATAGAATATATATATTAGAGATATATACCTAAAGTACTTATAGAATAAGTATAAGAATACTTATTTCTCTAATTATAAAGACCTATAAGATATTATCTAGATATAAACTATATATAAGATATAATGTATTAACGACTCTATCTATAAATATAAAAAGTATAATTAGTAAATATACCTAAGTAGCGTATATAATAAGTACTATAATATAAAAGAATTCTATAAATTTAGAACTAAGTCTTTTTTAGACTAGTAAATAGCTAAGAAGGCCTAGCTAAGAAGATTAATATAGTAAATTTCTTAGAACTTATTAAGCTACTAATATAGCTTAATAAAGTATAGATATATACTTTAGTAGATTTAGAATTAGAAGTAAACTATATTTTAGTATACGTAGTAGATAAAGCTAAACTTTAATTATTATAGAAATATTAGTCTTACTTACTATAAATTACTAATAAGTAATTAATACTAAAAGAAAGTAAGATTATATATAAGATTATTAATATAATACTTAGTATCTAAAAGTACTAAAAGAGAATTATTCTAGATATTTTTTAACTAGTTATCTATAATATTATATTAGAACTCTTTTAGCTATAAGAATATTATTTATAGATTAACTAGAAATTAAAGAAGTTCTTATTTAAGTACTATAGACTAGACGTAATTATAAGCTAGCCTATATATTAACTAATTCTAATAATAGATAAGAGAAAAGTTTATAATATTACTAAGAAATAGTAAATTTTATATAAAAATAATCTTAAAATATAAGAGTTTATCTTAATAAATATTAGTAAGATATCTCTAAATTATATAATTAGAGTTTTAAAGAGATATATAACTTCTAATATTTTAAAAGAGTAACGTACCTCACGGGTTCGTGCAACACACAGGTTCATGCACCACCTTTGCCAAGCCCCCACCAACTCTACCTCTATACGGAATACCTTAATAATAATACTAGATAGAGCCTTCTAATAAGTATTAGATATAGACTACTCTTAAAGCTCTTAAATAAGACGTAATACTTTCTTTATAACGCGCTATAGCTATTTATAAAGTTACTTATATAATACTAAGCTACTAACGCGTAGGATAGACTCTATAAGTAGATTGTTAGCTTAAATTAAGGAATCTAATAAATACTAAGGAGGGCGTAGTTATTAAGCATATACTTAACCTTATTTCGCGCGGATTCCCCCCCAGGCTCGCAGCTGTAGCTGATATAGCCAATTCCTTACGCGCAGAGCGCAATCTAGACTAGGTTGGCTTAAACTGGCCTAGTACGTGGGTTATGCACCAACCTAAGTTTATAATAAAGTTTAATTATAAGTACGATTATAAGAGAGCACTCTATGAGACTGCTAAGATTATCTAGAGCTAGTTTCGCCTAGTAGCTAATATAAAAGCTAAGTATAGTATTTAGAATAAAGATACGTATAACTTTAATAAGTTAGGCTTTATAATAAGCTAGATATTAACTAAAGTAGTTACTATAGCTTTAGAGAGATAAGGAAGACTAAAGGTAATATAGTAAGATAATAGAGAGTAGATAATAGTTATTTAGAATTTTAATATAATAGAGTAAGCTATTTTACTCTTTATTATCTTTAAAGACTACTATTACTTCTCTACCTAGTATAAGAAGAAAAATTTATTTTAAGATTAAGTTATTATAGTCTCTAAGAATAGCTAAATAATAAATAAGCTTAGGCTATAATAATTAAAGCTCTTTAATAAATGTATAAAGAGGAGAGTTATAAGCGCTTATTAGCTTCTTATTATTAATAGCTATAAGAGTTATAACTTACTTAATTTATAGTAGTATTATTAGAAGAATAAGATTATTACTATTTATATACCTCTATACTTATCGCACTTATTATAGCCTCTTAATATAGAATATTTTACCTCTTTAAAGAAGGCGTATAAGCGCTAAGCTAAAAATCTTATATATAACTAAAATATCTATATTTTAAAACTTAAGTTTCTATTATATTTTATACGCGACTATAATATAGTAATTACTTTTAATAATATCTAAAGAGAGTTTTAAGACGCTAGATTAGTTCTATTTAACTTAGAATAGATTATAATAGCTATTAATATTTAGTTACGTACTCTATTACTACTACTATTTATTAATACTAAGCCCTAGTAGTTATAAACTCTAAGTAATACCTTTAAACTAGAGTTATAATTAATACTTATTAATAAAAGAATTTAGAAGTATGTAAGTTGCTTACTAATATCTATAGTAAAGGCCTTTAAAAAAGTCTTAAAGAAAGTAGCGATTATTACGCATAAGCTAGTATTAGCGTAAAAAGAGATTACAGAGCTTTAAGTAGTAAATACGGCTATTATATAATATAGATTATATAAAAAAAAGTAGGTTTAGATAGAAGAGACCTTAATAGTTAAAAAATAGAGCTTATCTAACTGCTCTAAAGGAGTTTAGGGCGCGTAGTGATAGGAAGAAGGCAAAGAAGTAGGTACGAGCTAAAGAAGGTAAGCTAACTTAAAGGCGCTATAGATAGTGTAATTAGACTAGGCATAACGCGCGTACGTGTAAGCAAGTAGTAGAAGTAGACTCTGAATAATATCTCGTGTTATGTTGCTCTATATAGGGCCAAAGTGGGCTGTTTTGCGCTAGAATGGGGTGGTTTTGGTGGGGGCTTGGCAAAAGTGGTGCACGAACCTGTGTGGTGCACGAACCCGTGAGGTACGTTATAAAGAATTCAAGTACTTTATTATAGAAATAGTAAATAGTAAAGCTTTACTAAAGTATTAACTTTAAAATTATAAGATTATTTTAGAAGAAGAGAAAACTCTACTTTTTAGGCTAATATATTAACTATTAGAGATAGAATTTAAAATACTAAGAAAGTAGCTAAATAAAGACTTAGAAAAGGGCTATATTAGACCTTCTAATTTACTAGTAGGATTTCTAATACTCTTTATACTAAAGAAGAAGTAACTACTAAGAATATATATAGACTATTATAAGCTTAATAATACCATAGTAAAGAATTAATATTTACTATTAAATATTATAGAAATTTAGAATTAATTATCTTAAATAAGAATCTTTATAGTAATAAATTTATAAGATAAGTACTATCTTATTAAAATAAAAAAAGATAAAGAATAGAAAATAATATTTTAAATAAGATATAAATAGTATAAATATACTATTATACTTTTTAAGCTTATCAATACCCTAGTAATATTTTAAGAATTTATTAATAACGTATTAAGAGCTTATTTTAATATCTTTATTATTATATATTTAGAATATATTTTAGTCTACTCTAAAAATAAAGAAGAACATATTTAATATATCTATATAGTACTAAGATGCCTAAATTAATTTAACCTATAACTTAAGCTAGAGAAATATAAATTCTATAAGAAAAAGGTCGCTTTCTTAAGATATATTATAGAAGCTAATAGAGTACGTATAAATAAAGAAAAAGTTAAAATAATTAAGAAATAACTACTACTAAACTTAGTTAAGAAAACATAATCTTCCTTAGAATTCTTAAGTTTTAATTAATAGTTTATTAAAAATTATATTAAGATTACTATTTTATTAATAGAATTTATGAAAATAGATATATTATTTATATAGAGCACGAAGGAGAGGCGCTTGCAGAATAAGCTAAGTTAACAGACTTAGCTATAGTAGACAGAAGCCTAGCTTAGTAAAATAAGTTATAGACGTTATTACTAGAGGCCTTAAAGAATAATTAGTAGTATAAAGACGCGAAGTAAGTTATAGTTAATTAGAAATAAAATCTTATTTTAAATATAGATATAAAGTATTTAATCTTAGAAAGCTTAATAGATAACTAAGCAATATTATTATACTAAGGTAAAAGATAGGTACTAAATAGCGAGAATCTATATATCTAAATTATTACTAAAGTCTATAGTTCCCTCTAAGCTAGCTACCTAGGTAGAGAAATTACCTACTAAACGCTAGCTTATAACTTCTTCTAGCTAGGCATAATAGAAAATATTAGATATTACGTATAGAACTATAACGTATATAGAAGAATAAAGCCTTAAAGAGAAGAAGTCTAGAGACTACTTAAGCTATTATCTATCTCTAATCGCCTCTAAAAGGAAATCTTAATAGACTTTATTAAAAAACTACTTATTAATAAAAGTATAAAGAACTTTATAGTAGTAACTAATTATTTAAGAAAAAAATATATCTTTATCTTACTATCTAATATAAGAATAGAGATAATAGTCTAAGTATTCTATAGGTACGTAGTTACTTACTACTAGCTATTTAATATAATTATATCTAATTAAAGTAGCTAGTTTATAAGCTTATTATAGAAGCGACTTTATAAGATCTTAAAGATTAAGTAGTAATTATTAATAGCTTTCTACCTATAAATAGATAAGTTAGTAGAGTGAATAGATAGCGTATAGGAAGCGTATATCTAAGCATTTACTAGCTAGGTATAAGATAATTAGGCACCTCTTTACCCTATAGCCTAGATAGCGATTAATAAAAGAGACGTAATGTTAATAGGAGGATCCCTATTCTTCTTATAATATAGTCACTACGTAGATCTAATATAGCTAGAAGTACTCTAAGGCGCTAATTATAAGAAGTAAAGTGCTAAAGAGCGCTTAGAGTGCGAGAAGGCTAAGACTAATATAACTAAGTTCTAAGAAGTATTTAACTTAGTTTAAGGTAGTATAGCTAAAGCCTAAGTTAAATAAGAAAAGTAGGTAAATAAGTACTATAAGAAGGCTAAGAAGTATAAAATTAGTAATAAGGTCTAGCTAAGGCTTAATAAGTAGTATAGTACTAGCTATAAGTCTTATAAGCTTAATAAGAAAAGCGCTAAGTATACTATAATTAAAATAATTAATAATTATTTAATTAAAATAGATACTCTACTAGATTATTATTCTATTTTTTATATTAACTAACTTCGCTCTATTAGTATAGACCCGCTACTAAGTTAAGTATAAGATAACTACTAGCTACTACTACTATAAGTAGACGGGGAGGAGGAGTACGTCGTAGAGGATACTATTACTAAGTAGCTTAAGCGCTAGGGGCGTAGATAGAAGCTATACTATAATATTAAGTAGAAAGAGTACTACTAAATATTCTTTAAACTAGTAGAACTATTATAGAAGATTAAAGCGCTAAAATAGTAGTTAGCTTATATAAAGTGCCTTTAGAATAGTAAAGAACGCCTTCTAAAGTATTTTTAATAGATTCTACTCTTAAGTAGAAGAGAGGAGAAAGATATTATAATAATCTAAAGCTTAGTTAGCTTATTCCTTAATAGAATCTTAGTTACGTGCGTAGGGCGCACTATTTGTAGAATCTAAGTAAGCCGCTAGATACCTAGATTCTATACTAGCGCGCTAGTAAAATAATATTCTAAGCCGCCACCCCTAAATAACCTTTAGACTATAGCTATCCTTAGTTCCTTTCTCTATTAAATGCAATCTTAGTATACCTGTGCGATAGCTCCCCGAGCGTAGCCCCTTATAATATACCTTAAAATAATCTTGTTATATCAAAAAGTAGAAATAAATAAAGAATTAAAGAACCAATCTTTAAAAAGAGAGAAAAAGTTATTTTATCAAAATAAAATTTAAAAGTTAAAAGGTTATATAGAAAATTAGATAATCTTCAAATAAAACTATTTAAACGTTTAGAGATAACGTAAACCACCACTAAGCTAATTAACCCACCAAGCTAGTTAAAAATACTTAGCAGCCCCAACTCATATTACGCATCTATAATTTAATTACTATTAAATAAAGAGCTTACGTATATTATACTTAAATCTAATTTAGAAGATAACTCTATATCTTTTTTACATATTCGCGTATTATATCTTATCCCGCTATAGTTCCTCTAGCGCCGTAGAGCTAGTTAGACTAGTTCTTAATTACTACTACTATAAGCCTTCTTAGATCGCTAAGGCGCTGCGGACGCCTTAGCGGCTACCTACGCTACTATAATTCTATACTCTATAGTGCCACTATGCTAGATCCACTTACGCTTAAGCGTTTTACGCTTAGTTATTACTACTAATTACTTCTTAAGCTTATAAATCTAAGTAGCTTAAAGCGTATTTTAGTATAGTATTAGCTTACTATCTTTTATAAGCTAGAAGAAGCTAGCTTAGGCTATAATAGGCGAGCGAATAAAAGACTCGCGTACGAGCTTTAACTAAGATCTAAACTTATACGTATTACTTAGAGTCTTAGACTACTATAGTATTTCTAAAAGAAGAGGTTCTAATAGAGTATATAACTATACTTTAAGATAGTCTAATACTATTTATATATTAATAGAGACTATTTTTAATATCTTAAAAGCCTTATAGTAGTTTACTTCTATAAATATATTAAAAAAAGCGTTCTTAAAGGTAGAGAGGAAATCTTTCTTATTAATATAGAAGACGTATAAGCGCGCTAAGTCTCTAACGCGCTAGAAGTACTTACGCTTTAGTAGCGAAAAGTAGACCACATTAAGTAGCTAAAGAATATATAATAAGTAAGAAAGTATATAGAGGGTTAGAATTTTATATTTAAAGTAGTAGTCTTTAAAACTCTAGTTAAGATAGCTCTTATAGCTATCTAGAATAAATAACTAGTATACTTCTACTTAGCGCGTCTTTACATGCGCATTAAAGTGCTTTAACTACTCTAGACTAAGTATATTATTAGTTTTACTCTTCTCTAATACTAAGAGCTTCTAATTATATAGTATATCCACCTCCTTATACTACGCTAAGATATAGATACGTCCTTTAAAGATAATAAGAATAGAGTTGCGTACTTAGTAGCATAGATACTCTAGATAACTATAATTTACTCGCGATTACTTAGCTAAACTAGCTTTAGTTAAGCGCGTCTCTTTACGCCTATAATAACCTTTATTAAGCTAATAACGCCTAACTAGAAGCTAGGCTAATTAAAGTTATATACGTTATTATTATAGACACTATACTTAGCTTTAGTATTATCTACTAGTATAAACTACGCGCTAATTAACTCTAAATCGTCCTATAGTATCCTCTACCTATTCTTTACTTAATTAAAGGCTATTTTAAGCTTAGCTAAATGCGCTATAAAGCAATTAGGCTAGTTCTTGCCTATAGGCTCGTCACCGCGTATAGCTAGTATTTTATTAGCTATATTTACTACCTCGCATAGCTAGAGGGCGAATTCTCGCGAATTAAGGTTGAAGATATATTAAATAATTATCTACTCTTTAGTCGTAGCGAGCTTATAGTTATTAGATTATATACTAAGTCAAAATAGAATTCTATTATATTAGCTAGTTAATATTAAAGAAGGCACTCTAAATATAATAGTAGTAAGTTAGAAGCTTCTAAATTAGTAGTAGTTATAAGTAAGAAGTATAAGTAATATTTTACTCTCTTAATTAGAAGGCTATATATTCTATTACTAATTTATGTCGTGTTTATTATAGGAGTAGTATTATTAAGCATTCTTGACTAGCTTAGTGGGTTAACCAGCTCGATGGTGGTTTACGTTAATAAATTTAATAAATTCTAAACATTAATCACTGCTGATTATAATTTTTTACTTTATCTTCTATAAGAAACTACTAGAAATAGTATCTCATATACTATGCTAATAACAGATATAAACTTAAAAAATAATAATTATAAAATTAAAGAAATTATAAGTTTATAAGAATTTAGAGATTAGTAAAAGTACCCAGTAAAATTTAAAAAGACTGAAATATTATAAAACTCAGGAATTTAAAAGATATCTTATAAATTATAAGTTATTAATATAAGGGTGTTATTAAAAATTCTTAAAAGAAATAGAATTAGCTCTATAAAAATAAAAAAAAAGTAGTAAAAAGAAAAATTAAAAATATTAGCGTATATTTAGCCTAGATTGCCTAATAATTTAAATAGTAGTAATTTAATAGGAAGGTCTATACTGGAGGTAGAGCTCCCCTTAGTCTCCTCTTACGCATAATTCTAGAGATTTAGAATAGTATAATTATAATAAGCGTATAATTAGTCTAAAGCCTCTATCTCTATAACTTCTAAATAAAGATAAATAACTTTAGCCTTAGCCTAAGCCTAAAGAAGGGCTAAGCGCTTTTAACGCTTATCTGCTTTAACCTTCTCTTACTCTTCCTTAAAAATAAAGAGACTTTACCCTACCTTTGGAGAAATATAACTAGTATAATAGCTTGCTATAATATCTTCGAAGTAATAAAGATTCTTCTCTTTATACTATCTATAATAAAATATTATTTTTAGACCTTTTTCTCTTATATAATTAGTATAAGTTTAGCGCTAAGAACTTAAATTCTAGAAAAAGACGTAATAGGACGTAGTAGCTTTAGGCATAGTTAGGAAGGTATAGAGAATAAAAAAACGTACTATAATAAACTTACTAAAGCCTTATATAGCCTACACTTAAATATATAGTATAAGAAAATAATAATTTATAGTATTAATATTATAACCTTGAAAGAGAAAATAGTATTATAAAAATAAGTAAAGACTTCTCCTAAATAAAGAATTTAATATTAGTAACTAATTGTTATGTAAGCGATTAAGTAATAATTAGTGTAGAGTATATAAATTATATAACTAGTATCCTACTAAGATAGGGTCTCTAGAAGGCTACTATATAAAGAGAGGCTAGCACTTTCTTAAATCTCTTACTTAGAAGAGAGGTATAGAAAGAGATAGGACTTAATAATAAAGATATAAGATTAAAAAAGTTTTATTACTTGTAAGGGGCTAGCTCTAGGAGCACTTAAGGAGTAGATAGCCGATAGCAAGGCTAGGTATATAGTAGATTATATTTAATAAAGAGCTATTAGTCTATTTACGCTAATAGTTATTTACTTAATAAGTAAATTTTAGTCTAAGGTAATCTAAATATCTATTAAATATATTTATTAAGATCTTATTAAAGAGCTCTACTAAAGAGCGTTTAGCCTATTATAATACCCTCTCTCTTTAGAGGTCTACTTATTTTCCTCTTGAAATCTATCTAAGAGATATTCTTTAGCGTTATAGTATAGTACTATATAAAATAGCTAGTAGTCGAGAGTTTCTATATTCTTAAGCAGCTAGACTAGCTTAAACGTTATTTAATAATATTCTCTTTATTTAACTTTATATTTATATTTAATTCTCTTTCTAACGTAGCGTTTCTATTATACTATAATATTTTCCACTACTTATTTATTCTCTTTTACTACTTATAACGCTAGTAGCTAAGAATTATGTATTTTTTATTTTAGTAATAAGTTTAAACTTATAAGCTTAATTTAATTTATATAGAATACTAGATAGAGACCTTAAAGTATATTTAGCTTAATTAAATAGCTATTAATTATTTTTAGTACTATATACTTAGTATTTTTTTAATTTAACTTCTTTAATATCTATCTAATACTATACTAGTAATCTAAGTATAACTAAATTTTACTATTTATCTAGTATTATTAAGCCTCTTATTAGAAATTATTTATTTAATATTTCTATTTCTACTATATATTTACTATACTTACTTAGGCTAACTTAAGAACGCTTTTAAATTTTAAATAATTTACTCTACTTTCTTATTATCTTAGTAGTAGTTAGGTATACTTAGAAGTAGCGCTTATTCTTCTAGTAACTATAGCTATAATAAATTAATATTATAGCTATATTATAAGAAAAAAGGTAATGTATTTATTAATACTACGTTCTTACTATTAATCGCGATTTAAGCTATTAGGTAGAGCGTAGCCTAGTCTATCTAATCTAAGTTTATAAAGAATTAAATTTAAGCTATCTAGATACTATTTATTCTCTCTATAGTACTATTTATTTAGACGTAGTATGCTATTAATAGCCTCTAATTAATTTTTAGAATTTAGTAAAGTTATTCTTATAATTTATTAATAAATTAGCTCTTATCGTCTAACATAGTTGCGTTAGGTAGCTAGTAATATATAAATATTCTTTTAATAAATTTTTAAAATACTATATCTATTATTATATTTAATAAGAGAATAAATATTATTCTTTTACTTAGCTAATCTATTACTACTATAAGATTTATTATACTCTTACTCTTAGGTAGTCTCTCTTTAAAATCTATAAAAATGTTCTTTTATACCTAAGTAAGTATTAGAAGAGGGTTTAATAACCTTTATTTTTCTCTTCTTTATAGCTTACTTCTACTATAAATATTATCTATTACTCTTAGCTAGAAGTAGTCCCTTATAAGTATCTTCTAAGTTACCTTTTTCTTAATATAACTTATAAAAAGAGACTTATAGGTCTTCTAAATAATCTAAGTATATATTAACTTATTTTATAGTACTTATTTCTTCTTTTAGTTTATTAATACTTTATTATTAATTATACATTTTATAATAAAATACTTTAGGCCTAAGTTTAGTAAGAACCTTTCTTTTTTACTTATTTACTTTCTTTACTTCTTAGTAAGTTCTATTATTCTCTACTATAGTAATTTATAGCTCCTCTAATTAATTAAAAGTAATAATAGTCTTACTCTAAGCCTTTTACTTTAAGTAGCTATTAGTTAGTAATAAATCTAGTTTTACTAGAGGTTAGTTTAGGCTAGTATATATTACTAATATATTTTTAAAATTCTCTTTAGCTAACTTTTTATAATAAGACGTAATTAGCTTAAAGACTTATATAAGGCGCTTTTATAAGCGCTTATTTCTTACTCTTATGAGTAAATCTTATCTCCTTTATAAGAGTGCGTCTACTTTAATATTTTTCTTATCTAGGCGTTATAATATCTCTATATTTTAGCGTCTTAGTAGAAAGGACTACTTTATTTAAAACTTATTTAATATTCTAGATTTTATAAAGTATTTAAATTTTTATAATTAGTAATTACTATAAACTTAGTAATTAAGTATAATTTAATATTCTATTTCTCTAAGTAGTAAACTACTATTAGTAATTTTTTATTATAGATTTTATAGTTATACTTATAAAAGTTAATCTTTTTTAAAAAGTATATAACGTACTTCATAAGCGAGTGGCCGGCACAAGCGAGTGGCCAGACTTTGCCAAGACCTCACCAAAACCACGACTGTGCACGACCGTACGACACTATTAAGAATAGCAATTCGTATTTATAGTAGGCTAATCTATTTAGAATCTTCTACTCTATCTAGCTTATATATATATAAGTTATATTCTACTTTACTATAGCGTCTATAGCGTCTTTAAGATAGTTTACCTACTTTAATACGTACTCTCTTCTTTACTTTTTTCTTATTACTACGCGCTCTAAACTCCTTTAGAGTTAATAGTTAGAGACCTTTCTTAATTATAAGTAACTTCTTCTTCTATACCTACTTTTTTTTATATAATTTATATTGCGTAGCAGCCTTATTAGCTACTTTAAGCTTAGTAATACGCTTTTATAATAATACTAAAGTATACGCTATTATCTCTACGCCTTTAGAGAGATATTTTACTATCTTAACTATTAAAGTAGGTGAGCTATCTATATATCTCTAAAATCTCTTAAGAACTAGCTTTATTTAAGACCTTAGTTCTATAGTATTACTTAGAGTTTATAACTACTAGGGACTATTCTTAATAATAAGTAATAGTAGAGTACGTAAGTAGACGTTAAGTATTAATATAATAGCCTTTAGATTAAATAGAACTAAGCTAGCGCTATAAAAGCCTCTTAAGATATTACTCTTTATAATAATAGCGTTAAAAGTAGCTTTAAAGTATAGTAAGAACTCTATTTTAGTAATATAAGTAATCTTATTACGTATTAGCTTCTTAGCTTAGCACCTATACGCCTTCTTTAATAGCGCAAAATACCTAACGTTAAGCGGCTATAGTAGGTGCGACGAGTGAGAAGGTATATAGAGGGTGATTATCTTCTTCTCCTCGTAGAGCTAGTAGAAATTGATCGAGCTGTGGCTCTTATAGCCGTTAAGAACTAGTAGGTAGTGGCTACTAATAACTCTCCCCTTTATATACCTATTAAAGTGCTCTAGCTACTTAATACTAAGCTTATTTATTATCTAGCTATTCTTAAAGACTATAATTACCTAGTTTTAAAGTAGACTCTTCTTCTTATACTAGGTAGAAAGGTAGTACTTACTTTAGAAGATAATAAAGAATAAAATTACTTACTCTATCGCGTTTATATCTTAGATAGCTATAACTTACTTTTTATTACCCTATTATACTATTTTTAGCTATTCTTAATACTCTACTACTATAATTACTTACTTAGTTAATATTACGCCTATTTTAAAGCCTATCTTATTAAAGTTATATATATCTTTATCTAGAATACTATACCTAGCTTTTATATTCTATACTAGGTAGAATTAGCCTTCTTTAATCTTAGAATTCTTATAGAGAGCTTAACTATAATTATACTTTTAATTAAATTTAGCTTTAAGCTCTAGGTAGCGCTTAATAAAGTTTATAGCCTAATTCTTACTAACTAGATCTTAATTATAAACCTAAAGTAAAGAATTAGCTATCTCTTTAATATTATTAAGTTAAGGTAGGTATTCTTACTCTAATAGCTTTAGAATATATCTAATAATTACTATCTCTTTAGATTCTTGAAGAGCTATTAATTTAGGCGTATAATCGCGTTAATAGAGTATTCTAACGCGTTATTATCTAAGCGTCTTTTCTAGCACGTTATAGGCTTTTATAGCGCGAGGCGTAGTAAGTATTACGTCTTAAATAAGAGCCTAAAGTATAAGCTATATCTAAGCCTCTTTCTAATCTTATATTACGTTGCTACGTTGAGACATTGCGTGTTGGGAGAGATGTGGTGAGGTCTTGGCAAAGTCCGGCCACTCGCTTATGAAGTACGTTATATAGTTTTAAGATACTTTTATTTCTATACTAAGACAATATCTCTTCTATAGTATATTCTAATAAGTTATACTCTAGCACTATCTTCTTATCTAAGTTAAAGCTAGCTAATATAAGCTTTAAAATAAAGACTTTCTTTAACTTCTTATAAGCTAATTACTCTTTAGAGCCTTACTAGAAGATTATATTACTAGTAAGCTTAATAAGAAGTATTATAACTTAAGTAAAGTTTCTAATAAACTCTTAATAAAAATTAGTAAACTTTAGGAATAATCTTACTCTCTTATCTATACTTAGCGCTTCTTACTTATAAATTATAGCTATCTTTATAGAGTCTATACTAATCTCTTTTTTAACTTTAATAATAAATCTTAGATACTTTATAGACTTAATCTTAAACTCGCACTTTTTAATATCTATATAAAGTCTAGCTATCTATAGCTTACTAAGTACCTTTTAGATATACTCTTAGTATTAGCTTTTACTTTAATGTATATAGATTAATACGTTATTAAGATAAGTTAAGTAGAAATTATTAAGGTACTCTTATAGAATCTAGTTAATATACTACTAAAAAGTACTTAGAGAGTTAACTATACTGAATAGGGTAACTAGCTACTTAAATAGCTTAAAGCGCGTTCTAAATATAGTCTTTTATTTATTATTTTCTATAGCGCGAATTTTATAAAAGGCTATAATAGTATCTAGCTTAGTAAACTATTTTATTTTATTCATATTATTAAGCGTCTCTTAAATAAAAGGAAAATAGTATCTATTCTTTTTAATAATCTTAATTAACGCCCTATAGTTAATATAAAGATATAGACCTCTTCTTAGCTTTTTTATAAATAATACTAGCGTAGCTACTAATAAGCTACTAACTTAGATAAATTCTTTCTTAAGTAATAATCTAAACTCTTTATATAAAATTAATAACTTTTCTCTAAATATATTATATAGCGTTCTCTATAGCGTCTAAGCTCCTTTTAAGTTAAGTTTAATCTTATTATCTATTTCTAGACTTTTATATAAAGGTAGCTTATTTACTTTTTCTAGATTAAATAACTTATAGAACTTCTAGTACTTAATAGATATTATTACTTTTATATTCACTTTCTTCTTAAGTTATAACGCTTTATTAATATTTATAATTAATATAATAAATATTTGACTTCTATTTTAATCTTTATTTATTAATTAATAATATAAATACTACTATAATTACTAATAGTAGCTTAGATAGTAGTTTCTTTCTTTTCTTTATTTATACTTAGACGCCTACTAAGTAGATATAGAGACTTATCTTAGCTAAGCTAATAGATTTTTTTTAGTAATTTAACTAGCTCTTCTCTAAGATAATATCTTTCTCTAGTATATTAAATATATATATATATATATATATACATATATTTTTATATCTATATATTACAAATATTTATTAAATAATTCTAGTTATTTAAAATTTATTTCTATTAATTATTTTAATTCTATAAGAAGTGATAAAGAAGTACTTAAAATAGTTTTAATTAGTAAATCTTTCATTTACTAAAGTATAGTATAAATAACTACTATCTATTAATATTATTATATTATCGATATTATTAAGAATTATATTAATAATTAATAGTAATATATATAAATACTTTTACTAAAATTAGTTCTACTTACTATAAGTATCTTAATCTATCTTCTAAAGCTCTAAGTTAAGACTCTAGCTTAGAGCTTCTCTTTTTCTAATATGCTATCTAAGTACTCTAAGCGCTCTTTATTCTTGGCGCGTATAAGATAAGCCTTCTATACCTTAACTACCTCTAGATATTCCTTAATAAAGTATTCTTCTTTACTATATATAAAGTAAGTAGAGATACTACTCTTAAATCTTATTCTTTTATATATTAGCTTTATTTACTTTTTTAAGTTCTTAGTCTATTTTTTCTATTTAAAGCGTAGTCTAAGAAATAAATAAAAATACTTATTAATAAGTAATAGTCTTCTTTTTATTATTACTATAAAATTAGATTTAATATAAATTATTAGAGAGTTTAATTACCTTATCTATATACTTTTTTAAGCTTATATTCTCTAGAGTATAAAGTATTTATTTCTAAGATTCTTTATTTAGCCCTTTATAAAATATCTATTAAGCTACTATTAGACTAAACTCTTATTCTAACTTAATATATAGCTAGTTAAGCTCTAAAATATAATTATAGATTAGTTATTAGCTTTATTTTAAATAATAGAGCTTATTTAGTACTTTTTACTATTAATATATATCTTAAAATTATACATCTATATATTCTTAGATACCTATAATTAACCCCTTTCTATTCTTTAAAATCTATAATAGTAATACTTAATTTCTCTTGTTTTTAGTATAGCTAAGTACGTATTAGATCTTTATATTTTCTATTAAGAATTACGTACCTCACGGGCTCGTGGATCACCCGGGCTCGTGGATCGCTTTTACCAAGCCCCTACTAAACTCTATTTTCCTACGTAATACCTTAATAATAACGCTAGATAGAACTATCTAATAAATATTAGACATAGACTACTATTTAGACTCTTAAATAAGATATAATACTTTTTTAGTAACGCGCTATAACTATCTATAATATTATTTAATTAATACTAAGTTACTAACGCGTAAGATAGA
Organism: Stemphylium vesicarium; assembly: GCA_004380135.1. Taxonomy (NCBI): domain Eukaryota; kingdom Fungi; phylum Ascomycota; class Dothideomycetes; order Pleosporales; family Pleosporaceae; genus Stemphylium; species Stemphylium vesicarium. Next base: position 44,879 of record QXCR01000180.1, read on the forward strand.
CTCTATAAGTAGATTACTAGCCTAAATTAAAGAATCTAACTAAGATTAAGGAGGACGTAGTTATTAAGTATATACTTAAGCTACTTACCTAAGGATTTCCCTCTAGGCTTATAGCTATAGCTAATATAGCCTATTCTTTGCGCGTAGAGTATAATATAAGCTAAGTTAGCTTAAACTAGCCTAGTACGTTTATTAAAGGCCGCTCTAAGCTTATAATAAAGTTTAATTATAAATATAACTATAAGAGAGCCCTCTATAAGAATTCTAAGATTATATAAGACTAATTTAGCCTAATAGCTAATATTAAAGCTAAGTATAGTATTCTAGATAAAGATATATTTAACTTTAATAAGGCTAGCTTTATAGTAGGCTAGATTTCTACTAGTTTAGTTATTATAGCTTTAAAGAGATAAGAATAGCTAAAGATAGTATAATAAGGTAATAAAAAGTAAATAATAGTTATTTAAGATATTAACGCGATAGAGTAAGCTATTTTACTCTTTATTATTTTTAAGGGCTACTATTACCTCTCTACTTAATATAAGAAGAGAGATCTACCTTATAAATAGAATATTATAGTATCTAAAAATAGCTAAATAATAAATAAGCTTAGTTTATAGTAATTAAAGCACTTTAATAAGTATATAAAAAATAGAGTAGTTAGTTACTACTAACTATTTATAATTAATAGCTATAAGAGCTATAACTTACTTACTTTTTAAGAATACTATAAGAAGAATAAGATTATTACTATTTATATATCTCTATACTTATTATACCTCTTATAGCCTCTTAATATAGAGTATTTCTTACTTTTTAAGATAGTATATAGCTACTAAGCTAAGAATCTTATATATAATTAGATTACTTATATTATAAAGTTTAAATTTTTACTATATTTTATACGCGCTTATAATATAGTAATTACTTCTAGTAATATCTAAGAAGAGTTTTAAAGTACTAAATTAGTTCTATTTAACTTAAAATTAGTTATAATAGTACTTAATATCTTACTATATACTCTATTACTACTACTCTTTAGTAATAAGCCCTAGTAGTTATAAACTCTAAGTAATACCTTTAAATTAGAGTTATAATTAACGCTTATAAAAGTAAGAATTTAGAGGTATATAGATAGCTTATTAATATCTATAGTAGAGGCTTTTAAAAAGGTTATAAAGAGAGTAGTAATTATTATATATAAGCTAGTATTAGCGTAAAAGAAGATTATAGAGCTTTAAGTAGTAAATAAGGCTATTATATAATATAGATTATATAAAAGAAAGTAGGTTTAAGTAGAGAGGACCTTAATAGTTAAGAATAGAGCTTATTTAGCTACTCTTAAGAACTTTAGGGCGCGTAGTAGTAGAAATAAGCTAAAAAGGTAGGTGCACGCTAAAGTAGGTAAACTATCTTAATAATAGTGTATATAGTATAAAGAGACTAGGTATAATACGCGTACCTACTAGAAGGTAGTAGAAGTAGACTCTAAATAATATTATATCTTACTTTATACTATAGGGCTAAAGTGGGCTATTTTGCGCTAGAATGGGGTGGTTTTGGTGGGGGCTTGGCAAAAGTGATCCACGAGCCCGTGAGGTACGTTATTTAATTAGTTATAATTATATTTTCTTTCTTATTAATCTAAATATTCTAGGAGAATCTCTTTATATTAATAGGAATAAATTTATCTTAAGTCTTCTATTAATACTATTCCTATAACCTATTATTAATGCGGGTAGCTAGTTCTACTAGGGAGTGTAGATCCGCTAGCTTATTATAATATACTAAGCTATTCTTAATTACTTCTTTTAGACTGTTCTTACATATAGTTCTTAGTACTATATTATCTTAGTTAATTCGTAATTATAGCTATTTAAACTTAGTAGTATATAAGAATACTAACTTAGTCTACTTTAGATAAGTAATTACTTTTTTTACTTAGTTCTAAGTATCTACTTCTTTAAAGATATATTCTATCTTTTCTCTAAAATTAGTCTAGCTTATAAAGAGGTATTATATTTTTACCCTAGTACCTTCTCTAACGGGATTCCTAAGGTAATCCTCTACGTAAGGCTATATCTAGCTAGCCGCTTTTCCTTTTATATATATGCTAGCTATAATAATCTTTCCTTAATTATTAGGTGCGCCGTTAAACTCGCAGAATAGTTTAATATTCGTAAAGAATAAGTAGAGTTTAGTATAGCTACTATTATACTTTTCTAGAGCTACTATCTTAGGTAATAGTTTTAGGCGTTTGTTAGGCGTAGCTATAACTTAAGCTATAAGCTAGTTTACTAGTTCTATTAAGATAGTAGTCTACCTTACCTAAGCTCTAAGCTAACGCTTAAGATCTCTAATTAACTCTATCTAGGTATTATTATTATTCTTAGACTTAGAGTTCTTAGCATTTTATTATTAACAGGCGGGTAGGTCTTACTAGGACCTAGTACCGCGGCTAGCGTGGCTAGTGCGTGTCTTCTATTAGCTACTAATATTATAGCTCTTCTTAATCTTCTTAAAGTATTTTAGTTAGTAAATACATTCTCTAGAGTCCGTAGGTGGTTAAAGTGTTATATAGAGTTTAGTAATACTTCTCTATTTCTAGTCTATACTAAGGTAGGCGAGGTGATATATAGTAGTAGGCCTATAGAGTTATCTAGTAACTAAGTAGAATAATAAGTATTTAAGTAAAAATAATTTAATTCTATATAAGTAATAAAATAACCAGTTAGTAATTTAAGTAAGAGATATAATTATAAGAGTTAATTATAATAAGAAAAATTATAAAATCTTTCTATTTTTATATCTTTATTATTAAGTCTATTACTATTTTATCTATTTCTTAGATACGTTTTTCTATAGAATAGTTATAATAGTAGTCTATCTCTTTATTACTTACTATCTCTATCTTAGTAAGATAGTTATTCTTAGTGGGATAGTATATTACGTAACCTACGCGCCCTACGCTAATTATTAACCTTTAGCTTATGCGACTATTAGTGCTAATATTGCATCCTTTAACTAGGAGAGGCCTTTGCTTGTTACCTGTAATACTTTACTACCTATTATTACTAACTTTTTAACTATAGCCTTAATAATAGGCTTAATTCTAGCTTTCTTTTAACTATTCTCTTATAATATCTAATTAATCTCTTATAAAATTTCTTCGTCTAATACGCCTACTTAACTCTTTACTATTATATAAATAGCTAGCTCTTCTATATTTAGATTAGAAGTATTATAATATATTATTTAATTAACTCTTAGACGTCTCTGGTACTATTATTATTACCGGTCTTTATTATAGGGCTTATAATTACTCCTTAATTAACTTATATAGGTAGTCTCCCTATAGCCTACTTCTCTATAATAAGGACTTAGGTAAGTCTTCTTACGCGCCTATATCTTTATAGCGCCTTCTAAGTAGTCTTTAAATACTTAGAGTAATCTTTATTAGTCTAATATTAGACTTTATTATAGCCTTTAGCGACTTATGTTACCTTTCTACTTATAATAGTTAGAGTAGACTAGCAAATAGGTCTAGGTTAGGTTGGGGTTAGGTCGTCTTAGTAGCGGCTCTAACCTAACCTAACACTAACTTAAGGTAATTAGTAATAATATAAAAGTAAGATTAAATTAGCCTTAAGTAGGGCTAAATATAGGCTAGGCTATAGTAGAGGTTAAAGTTAGATTAGTTAAAAATAGCTATAAATTTAGATAGCTACGCTACCTACGTATTATAATAAAGCTATATATATAGAAGTTATAATAAATAACTATAATAATATAGAAGCTCTATATAAGCGACTTTTTTAGAGGAGAATAAGATAACCTAACTCTAATCTAGTCTAGCCCTATACTAAAGTGGCCCCACCCCAACCCCGACCTAGGCTAGTGTACCCCCAACCTAACCCCGACTCTGGTCCTTGCAGCCTATGACCCAACCCCAACCTAGCCCGCGGTTGCCCCAACCCATTTGCCAGCCTAAGTTAGAGTCCTCTCTTATATAAGAGACGTTTACTTATAGCCTATATCTCTACTTAAAAATCTAATGAGACTTTAATTAAGACTTATTTTTAGACTTATAAATAGCTATTAGTAGACTTATATCTATATCTTACTTAAGACTCTAACTGTAAAAACGTCGCCCTATGCCACTGCGCCAGTACGTGCCCAAAAAAGGTATAGTAACGATAACTATCGTTACGGTGCATAGAATAGTATATATACTAATTATAATAATATCTTCTTCCTTTTAAGGACCCTATTCTAAGTATTCTCGCTTAGGCAAGGCAGATATTCTTTACGAATAGGTGCGCGCCAACGCTGTCGCGTGCGCCGCAGCGCATCGCATCGCATCGCATCGCTCAGCGCATCGATCGATCGCTCAGCACGTCGCATCGCCGGCGCGTCGCCACCTAATTAGTGTAGCCCCGCTAAACTAGTTATCAGCCCCGCTGTACTAATCCCAATATATACTAGACCTCCAGCAGCGGCGGCACCTCGCACAGCTGTGCGCGCATGCCAAAATTGCCCACGGCAAAATTGCTAGGCTGCCTAACGCGTACGGGATTCAAACTACCGACCTTACTATGCGCTAGGGAGTTATCGTTACTCTATAAAAACGTCGCCCTATGCCACTACGCTAGTACGTGCCTAAAAAAGATATAGTAACGATAACTATCGTTACGGTGCATAGGATAGTATATATATCGATCGTGACACTAACTAGCCTTTAGTCTTTTATATAATATTAATACTTAGGTCTTTAGCCTTTAAAGAAATTATATAGAGCTTCTTATTAAGACTTACTTTTAGCTTGCTACTATTTACTTTATTAATTTATTATAATATTTTAACTTTTAGTAACTACTTCTTATAAAGAGTTACTAGATAGACTTACTATCTTATAGTAGATTATTTAATCATTATCTAAAGGCCTTTTATACTATAAATAATACTAATCTATATAGTAGGTTAACCTATACGCACGTAATAAAATAGTAGTTAAGAATCTTAACGCATAACGCGTTAATAGAGCTTTATAAGGAAGCTCTATTAATTAAAATTAAATATAAATTATAAGAGGCTAGCTCTAAGAGTACTTAAGAAATAGATAGCTAATAGTAAGACTAAATATATTGTAGATTATATTTAATAAAGAGCTATTAGTCTATCTACGCTAGTAATTCTCTACCTATTAGATAAATATTAGTCTAAGGTGATCTAAGCGTCTATTAGACGCGTCTACTAAGATTCTATTAAGGAGTGTCACGGTAACCACCGTGGTTCCCTTGACACCCGAACGCTCTACAACGCCGGGTGCTCCGGAAGCACCTGGATTCTGCTGATTGGCTAGCCAAGCCCGAGCGCCATACGCACGGGCCTTACACATATTTCTTCACCGCTTCTGCATTCTGCTTCTGTTTCTTTACGTAACGTCGTATCACACCAGATGTCGTACGTAGCTACAATTAACGCTTCTAGTAAGCTCTTAAACACGTACTCGTAGCATCTCGTGATAAGGAGCTTTACTAAAGGGCGTTCAGCCCGTTACATTACTTCTTTTATTATAGTTAACTCTTATAGTTATATCTCTTACTTAGATTATTTACTAATTATTTTAGAACTTATATAAAATTAAATTCTCTTTATTTAAATACTAACTATTCTACTTAGTTACTAAATAACTCTACGGGCCTACCACTATATAATACCTCGCCTGCCATAGTACGGACTAGAAATAGAGAAGTATCGCCGAATCCCGTATAACATGTCGCGTAGGCTGCCAAAGCTAGGTGGCTTAGTAGTGCCAACGTGGCGTTTCAGCAGCTCTGGGCGGCGTACAAACCTCATCGCCCACGCCAGTCGTACACGGCTGCGCTAAGTAGCAACAATATAGACGAGGCAATTAGCGCTATACTCGGCCGAAGCGTCGGCCAAGAAGCTCCGTTGGACGAATTTGAGCGATAGAAAATGTAGAAGCCGTAATAGACGTAGGAGTAGTACACCACGGATAGCAATCTAGTCTAATACTAAATTTAATTACTACTAAAATATTTATATTTAGTAACGTACCTCACGGGTTCGCGAGCCACACAGCTTCGCGAGCCACCCAAAATCACTAACAAAATCTTAGATTACAGAGGCCTAGATCTAGGGATTGTGAAGGTCCGTCCTTAGAGGGTCCTAGGGTTGGTTCTCGGGAATGAGCTAGGCGCGTAATAGACGAGATAAGTTAAGTATAATATAAAGATTAATAAATAACTTAAAAGTTTAAAAATTAAATACTAATTTTTAAATTTTAAAGTTAAATATAGTAATTATAAAGATATACTATTTAGTAGTTATATACTTAGAGAATATAACTTAATATTTTATATATTCTATAAGATTTTATATATTCTATACGTAATACCTTATAAAATATTATAGAATATTATAGAATATTATAAGATATATATAATTTATTCTATAATAGCTTTCTACTAAGATTATAGAATTACGTAAGTTATAAGATAATACTACTTATTAGTTCTTAAAGATTAGCTATCTACTTAACTTATATAAAGTAACTTCTTTATTACCTTTATATATAGATTACTATGTCTTATCTTCTTAGATTTATAATACTACCTCTTTCTTCTCTATTTTATATTCTTATAAACTAACTTTATAGTTTTCTATAATATTACTTATTATTATACTTTAGGTAATTATATAAATAGTATTAGTTAAGTAGCTATAGTTACTTATTAATATTACGTAAAAAAGAATCTAGAGTATCGCATATTATTATTAAAGAAGAAATATAGGAATTATTATTATAATAGTATAAAGTCGTGCGTACTAGTAGAGGTCCTCTTATTAGACTTTTCTTAGTTAGACTAGGAGCTAGCTCGCTTAGAATAATAGGAGTCTAAGGCTAATATAATAGAGGTAGTAGCGTTAGATACTCTATTAGCGGCACGTACGAAGAAGGATCGTCTTTATAAATAAAGAAAAGTGCTAAAGCGTTATAAATAGTAGTAAGTAGATAAGTTAGGAAAATTCGTAGAAGAGATTAAAGCGCTAAAGATAGTAGATAATATTAACTAAGAGGTGCGTCTTCTTAAAGATAGTATAATATCTAGTACTTCTATATTAAATTAAAGTACCTTTATACTAATCTTCTTAGATAGTAATCTTACTTTTAATAAGTAGCTAAGTACTTTATATAATACTACGTAAGTAGCTAGTAGTAGTTTATAAGATTTATATCTAATTCTTAGGTATTATTACTCTTAGAATAGCCTAACTATTTAACTAAATATTCTTTATTATTATTCTATATTTAGTATATAAGAATTCTTTTAACTTTAAATTTATTATCTTCTTTTATTTTATAATAAAAGGTTTTCTAGAGTAGTATTTTAGAGTCTACTAATTCTAATATATTAATATAGAATCTTAGGTATATCTTTACGTTAGATAGAAAGTTAAGTATATAAGTAACTAGTCCCTTTTAGTTAAGAATTAAAAATAGTCTAATTTTAATATTATTAAGTCTTTTACTAGATTATATAGTATAAAAGTTCTTTATAAGTAGATAAACTTTATCCCCCCTCTTTAGCTAAGGTGCTATTTTTTATTTATTATTAATATATAAGATACTCTAGTGTTATACCTTTTTAAGTTCGCGTTATAGTAACTTATATACTAACTTTAGCTTATAAGCTATAGTAATAGCTACTTCTATTTTTAGGCTTAGTAGTATACGTATAAAGAGATTTAGGTGTCTTCTATAGTTCGCGTAAAATAGAGTCTATCCTATAGACTCTAAAAGCTTATTATTATAGGCTATCTATACTATAAGTAGTAGTAAAACTTAGTTATTTTACTAGTAGTTAATATAGATTTGTAGGTAGGCTTTTATTATATAATTTATTTACTCTATTTATCTATCTAATTATAGATAATAAGCTATTAATAGCTTCCTTTTAGTACTAATTATAGTAAGTAATACTATCTAAAAGTTTAAAGTAAAGAGCTTATCTCTATTACTAATAATTAACTTTAGTATACTATAATATCTTATAATATAATTATTAATAATATATATAAGTTATACTACTATAAAATCTTTATAAAAGGTAATATACTTAGCTTACTTCGTAAAATAATTAACTACTATAAGAATTATATTATATAATACTTTAGTAATAAAGTCTCTTAAGACTAGTAGGCCTATAATAAAGTCTATAGAGATATCTAACTATAGTATATAAGATAACTCTATTACTTATATTTCTCTATAGGGTACGTAAGTACTATATTTATTCTTCTAATAGTTTATAT